>CAUYRH010062943.1:0-38803 GCA_963574655.1 Perodicticus potto | reverse complement strand
TGCCCCATATACCGAGGGTGGCGAGTTCAAACCCTGCCCTAGCCAAACCACAACAAAAAATAGCCAGGCATTGTGGTGGGTGCCTGTATTCCCAGCTACTCGGGAGGCTGAGGCAAGAGAATCACCTAAGCCCAGGAGTTGGAGGTTGCTGTGAGCTATGATACCACTGCACTCTACCGAGGGTGATAAAGTGAGACTCTGTCTTTAAAAAAAGAAAAAGGGCGGCGCCTGTGGCTCAGTCAGTAAGGTGCCGGTCCCATATACCGAGGGTGGCGGGTTCAAACCCAGCCCTGCCGAACTGCAACAAAAAAATAGCTAGGTGTTGTGGCAGGCGCCTGTGGTCCCAGCTACTCTAGGAGTTGGAGGTTGCTGTGAGCTGTGTGACGCCACGGGCACTCTATCAAGGGTGATAAAGTAAGACTCTCTACAAAACAAAACACAACAAAACACTATGGTTTATCTACAAAAACATGGCTTCCCTTTCTAAGCCTGAACGTTCAGCATGCAATGAAGGTAAATTTACCCATGAAAGGTAAAGTCTGTTTTCTTGGCAGCATCCAGATAAGACAGTTAACCTTGCTCAATCCAGTAAAGTCATCATCTTCCTTGATTATTGCTTTAAGGGTAATTGTGGTTTTCAAGTGAACAGTTTTTGCAGTCACTTGTTAGCAGCCAACACTGAAACTTGTAGGCTAGTTAAGGGATATAGGTGGGTCTGGGGTTAGAGGACAGTGTTTCTCCTGTAATCTTTCCCAAAGCACACAGTTCTCCTAGAGAGGGGCTCCAAGGCTGGATACCCACACTGCCACAAGGACCCATCAAAGCAAAGACATGGCATATGTTCAGGTTCAAGAGAGGCCATGGTCATTAGCACAGTGTTCACAGATGAACTCCCTTTAATCTACTCAACAGTCTAATAAGATCATACCTCAGTACTAGTCCTCAGTCTCTCTACAAGACTTTATTTCAAAAATGAGCTTTGGGGGCGGTGCCTGTGGCTCAGTGAGTAGGGCGCCGGCCCCATATGCCAAGGGTGGCGGGTTCAAACCTGGCCCCGGCCAAACTGCAACAACAAAAAAAATAGCCGGGCGTTGTGGCAGGTGCCTGTAGTCCCAGCTACTCAGGAGGCTGAGACAAGAGAATGGCCTTAGCCCAGGAGCTGGAGGTTGCTGTGAGCTGTGACGCCATGGCACTCTACCAAGGGCGACAAAGTGAGACAGAGTTTTTTTTTTCTCTAAAAAGAAAAATGAGGCTCGGCGCCTGTGGCTCAACGGGATAAGGCACCAGCCACGTACACCTGAGCTGGCAGGTTCGAATCCAGCCTGGGCCCGCCAAACAACAATGACAGCTGCAATCAAAAAATGGTCAGGCGTGTGGCAGGCGCCTGTAGGCAGAGGCAGGAGACTCGCTTGAGCCTAGGAATTGGAGGTTGCTGTGAGCTGTGATGCCACGGCACTCTATCCAGGGTGACAGCTTGAGACTCTGTCTCAAAAAAAAAAAAAACAAATGAACTTTGGATGAAGCCAGCCTAAGTTAAAGGCTACAAGCAGCTGCTCTGAGCCCACGTGCTATGTCTAATGAAGTCATGAAAGAACCATAAGCCTGAAGGAGTACAAGCTGTGTTAAGTACAGCTCAGTAACCTAGGGAAGAGGCTCTGTCTCTTTTTCTAGGGACTCTAATGTTTACAAAGAAAGATACCATGGCACCTCAGATGACATTGTTTCATATTGTGAAGATGGGACAAGGAGATGTAACTATACTCCACTGGGGACTTTCAGAATGTTATCCAGGGGAAATGTTTTGTCCTCTGCCAAATAAGTCAGTTATACCATGTACCAACCTTGTTACACTAAATATTTTTGTCTGATCCCTAAACTGTTACTTCAAAATGCCATCCAAAAAGCACCACTAGGCTCAGCACCTGTGGCTTAACGGGCTAAGGCGCCAGCCACGTACACCTGAGCTGGCGGGTTCGAATCCAGCCCAGGCCCGCCAAACAACAATGATGGCTGCAACCAAGAAGTGGCCGGGCGTTGTGGCGGGCTCTTGTAGTCCCAGCTACTTGGGAGGCAGAGGCAAGAGACTCGCTTGAGCCCAGGAATTGGAGGTTGCTGTGAGCTGTGATGTCACAGCACTCTATCCAGGGTGACAGCTTCAGGCTCTGTCTCAAAAAATAAAAATAAATAAAAAAATAAATCCAAAAGGAAACATTAAATAAGCTGTTTTAAGCAGCAACTATATACAAATAAATCTGAATATTTGAATTTAACCTTAGACAAATAAAATTGGCCTCTGCTGCTTAGCTTCCACTTAAGTTTGTTTACTATCTCCTGCTATACTGTATTTAAAGACCTCCCATCATCAAGTTAGCAATTTTAGAGTAACTGTTAAATTTCCAGAGTCTCATGAGAAGTATAGTCAAGGTACAAGTGCCCATAAAGTTTTAGCAGGAGCTTAGCTTTTGTTGCTTCTATTGGAAAGTAATGATCTGCTCAAACTGGTTACCACTAACTGTGGTGGGTAGACATCTGCGCTGGGTTCTTCAGACAAACAGAGACAGTTATTTAAAAATATCCAAGGCCTTCATTTACACACTTTGACCCTCACCCCCCATAAACCAGAAAAGGTCAAAAGGCATGTTTTCACAACTAGCCAAATTTTCTGCCCATAGCGGAAGGACAGACTGTCTCCCTAAGTTAGGGTATTTTCTTTTCTTTTTTTTTGAGACAGAGCCTTAAGCTGTCGCCTGGGTAGAAGCCGTGGCATCACAGCTCACAGTAACCTCCAACTCCTGGCCTAAACGATTCTCTTGCCTCAGCCTCCCAAGTAGCTAAGACTCTATGTGCCCGCCACAACGCCTGGCTATTTTTTGGTTGTAGTTGTCATTGTCTGGCAGGCTTGGGCAGGATTCGAACCCACCAGCTCTGGTGTTACGTAGCTGGCACCTTAGCCGCTTGAGCTACAGGCACCAAGCCAGTTAGGAGTATTTTCATATCTGTCAATTGACTAGTGGATTCTGACCATCTGAGAGCTTCTGTGTTGGTGTAGTCAGAAGAACAGCTGATAAGCTAATGAAACATTTTTTAAAAACTTACCTTGCTGGGCAGCACCTGTGGCTCAAAAGAGTAGGGCACCAGCCCCATATACCGGAGGTGGCGGGTTCAAACCCGGCCCCGGCCAAAAACTGCAAAAAAAAAAAAAATAACCTTGCCCACTACCGATGAGACTGAATCCATAGATGGTCTCATCTCAACCAAAAACACACTCTGTATCAAGTTGGCCCTAAAAGAAGAGATTTCAGGGCTTTTTTCTACATAGGCTAATATCTCAGGTTTCTCATTTGCTATGATGTGGTACTAAAAGGATTTAGAGAAAACTATCAACAGAGCTGGTTCAATTTCCCACCTTTTAACCATCAGATTTTATACAAGTGCTTTAACTTCTGAAAGGTCAGGTTCCCCAAGTAAAACAGTACCTATTTCAGAATGCTGTTTTGAGGCATGCCGGAGGTAACTAGACAGCTCCTAGCACAATGCCTGGACCCAGGAAACAACAAATAACTATTCATGCTATATACAAGTGAATTAGGAACTGACCAAGACAATGCAAACAAAAACTTTTAAATTCTAATTTTATTCCTAGAGTTGAAATTAGCAGGTAGCACTGAAGATACACACCTTCACTATACAAAACATTGTAAACTCATTACTCATTAGGAATTTTAGCACACAGACTTCTAAAAAAAAGAAGCTAGATGCAGCCCTTGCTATAAAAAGCTGTACCTGAACAAAAATGGACATGTTTAGTCTAAGGCCCTGGCAGTTGACTACAGAATATCAGTTGTTCCATTTATGTTTAAATGCAGAAATAGCAACAATTGTGGGAACTTACATTCATCAAATATTAGGTTTTAAAATATACAAGACTAATAAAGTGAACATTTGGAGGGGCCAATTCTCAGCATGTTCCACATCAGCCACTTGTGGACAGTGATTTCATTTAAAGAGAACAGAAGTTTCAAACATCTGAGTAGCTTAAGTTAAAAATAGGATAAAGGGGAAGTTACAGGATAAATGTCCTCCAAAGACAGCAGGAACTGATGCCCACAGATGGCACAGTCTGACTTCAACAATTAATGTTCACAGGTCTTATGAGGAAGCCTGGTTGGGAGGCTTCTGTGGCCACAGGCAGACAAGCTCATAGATAGCATGGACTAATGTTTCTGTAACTTAGGAGTTAACTTTCTGTCACATTAGTAGTGAAAATAATTTTTAAAAATAGCTTCAGCCTTTGAACCCGTGTTTCCAGTCCCTTCTGTGCATTGAAATGTTTTGGGATCAAGTTTGGGGGGCAAGTGTCCTGTTGGGAGAACCTCAGTTTCAGGACTTGAACACGTGCACAGCTCGCACCACATACTGCCGGCAGATGGGACACTCACTCATGCGCTTGCCACACTTGGTGCAGGTAACCATGTGCCCACATTCAAGCAAGACACAGTCGATGACAGCATCCATGCAGATGCGACACAGGCTGTCGTCGTCCTCGTCCTGCAGCTGCAGCCGCTCACCATCTGAAAGGCAATAGAGAGCTAGAGCCTCAGGCATAGATGCCCAGCTAAAACTGAGCACCCATGCTGTGACCGCTACAAGTACAATGCACCCCAGTGCTGTAGCAGAAATAATCGCAACTCCTCTACACTTGGTTCTTACCAACTAGAAATGGCAACAATGATATGCATAATATCTCCAGTTTTTGTAAAGAATAAAGTGCTTGAGGTGCCCAGGAAATGTTAAAATACTTGTTATATATCTTTGTATGATTTAAGGTATATTTAAGGATGTATTACTTCTGTAATTAGAAAAAAGAAAATATGCCCTAGGTTGACTTTGTACACATAGGCTGTGGGTCAGGACACTACTGGAATTTCAGCTCGACTGCCCCAGCAGTGTGGCCATGGGAAAGTCACAGTCTCTGGACTCTGAACAGGAAGAACTTTAGTTCCACACTCCGAGGAAAGTTGGGAATAATCATACATCAAGTAGTGAAGTACCTCCTCCCCCTCAGCCTTAGAAGCATCTCAAGTTATCTGTGCTTCTAGCCCTGTTGGAGTTCAACTCAAAAGGGATGGGTCATCCTGTCTCTATGCCCCAGATGTAGGTTTTCAGAAAATCCAGGCTGTGAACAAAGGCAATGAATAAGTTGTTTGTTTGTTTTTTTCAAGACAGAGTCTCACTCTGTTCTCCTTGGGTAGAGTGCTGTGGCATCGTGATAGCTCACAGCAATTCCTGGGAGCCTCAGCCTTCCAAGTAGCTGGGACTATAGGTGCCTGATTACCACACACAGCTACTTTTTTTTAGTACGTATGGGGTCTCACTCTTGCTCAGGCTTGTCTCAAACTCCTGAGCTGAAGTGATCCTCTTGCCTTGGCCTCCCAGAGTGCTGGGATTATAGACATGAACCATCACACCTACCCAATGGATGATTTTAAAATTAAAATCATCAGGCCGGGCATGGTGGTGGCTCATACCTGTAATCCCAGCATTCTAGGAGGCCATGGCAGGTGGCCAGCCTGAGCAACGGCGAGACCCCACCTCTAAAAATAGCTGGGCGTTGTGGTGGGCACCTATAATCCCAGCTACTTGGGAGACTGAGGCAAGAGAATCACTTGAGCCCAAGAGTTGGCGGTTGCTGTGAGCTATGATGCTATGGCACTCTACTGAGGGCAACAAAGTGAGACTGTCTCAAAAGAGGAAAAAAACAGGCGGCGAGTAGGGTGCCTGCCCCATATACTGAAGGTGGCGGGTTCAAACCTGGGCTCAGCCGAACTACAAAACAGAAAAGTAGCCGGGCGTTAAGGCGGGCACCTGTATTCCCAGCTACTCAGGAGGCTGAGGCAAGAGAATCACTTGAGCCCAGGAGCTGGAGGTTGCTATGAGCTATGTGACGCCATGGCACTCTACTGAGGGCGATAAAGTCAGACTCTGTCTCTACAAAAAAAAAAACAAACTCAGCCTGAGATTTGGTCACCGAGCTATGGAAGTTGAGGCTTCCCTTCTTACAGGTCATGGAATCAGTGGGCATCAGGAACCAAACAGGAATTAAAGGGTCAGTCATCTGGACAAGAGAAGTAAGTGTTTCACAGCCTGCCATGTTAGGAGATTCTTATAATCTGGATCTTATTTGATGGTCTATGACAACTGTTGTGGACCTGGAGAGGGGATTTGTGGAAGGAGATGTAAAATGAACTGATGGAGAAGAGGGCCTTGGCTCCTCTCCTGTGTGGAAGGTTCTTATTCTAACTCTTTACAATTTAAGACAGCAGTGTCTGTCAGGGCTGTTAGGGTCAATGTTAGCATAAGTGGCTGGAAGCCTATAAAGCCAAGAAAGATCCTACCTGTGCTCAAAACAAATGTGTATTCCACCCAAGCCAGAGATTAAACCAATGTTACACTAAGCAGTGAGTTAACTGAGAAAGACACTAGAAATCATGAGTGTCAATGGCTTCCTAACCAAAAGCACCTAGAGGGTGGGAGTGGCCATGCACTACCATCAGGCACTACACATAGTTATTTACATTTACAAAGTAAAGTAACTCACCCCTCAATGCCAGGATACTATTTCCCAGCCAGCACCCTAAACTCTGAAAGCTCTAAGGCTGAAGAACCCTGTATCTATTATTATGGCATCACCTTAGAAATAGTTGTGCCAAATTCATCCTGCATATTCTGGGTATAATCCTGTTTGTTCATTAGCAAATGCTATATTGTAACCAGCTTTTAAAGAAACTCAAGATGATAAAAGTCAATAATGGGAAGACTGTTTAAGTCTAGATAAGAACATAAAATTTGTGCTAAATACCACCACTGAATTATTTTTCCTTTCCATAAATGCTCTGTGGCTTGGCCCTGTTACCAGCTAATGGAGAATTTTTATGCCACAGCTTATCAATAAATAGTCCAGAAATTCTTAACCTCAGCTTTTTGTGACTTACACAGAAATCTATAAATACTTGAGGCTAAGAACTACTTAATATCTTGGACTATAAGGGATCCCCACACACACATACACTGTTTAAAACTATAGTTGAGATAACAAAGTTCTGGCCTGCTGGAGGGGAGATAATGAGAAAAATAAGCATTTTTATAGAGAGAAGTAATTTCATTAGGTCCTAACAGTTGATTATGGTAAGAAAACAAACTGAACAATTATTATCTAACATACTTGGCAATGGTGATCTCAAGAGCCAACATCGTATAATGAACTTAATACTTGACAGATCTATACACATATAACTAAACTAATTTATGCTCAATGAAAAGGTAGACAGCTTTCTCAAAAATACATCTGACTGGCTCAGCACCTGTGGCTCAAGAGGCTAAGGCACCAGCCACATACACCTGAGCTGGCGGGTTCAAATCCAGCCCAGGCCCAGCAAACAACAATGACGGCTGCAACCAAAAAATAGCCAGGCATTGTGGCGGGTGCCTGCAATCCCAGCTACATGGGAGGCCAAGGCAGGAGAATCGCTTGAGCCCAGAAGTTGGAGGTTGCTGTGAGCTGTGATGCCACAGCACTCTACCCAGGGCGACAGCTTGAGGTTCTGTCTCAAAAAAAAAAAAAATACATCTGACTAAATCGTGACAGAAGCAACCCAGTTAAAAGCCAAGGAATGATACTATAGGGAAGAAATCAAACAATAAACCTACATGACTTTTGGTTTTCTTCATTCTCTTTGTATAACCGGTTTACTTTCTCTACCAGCTCCCATTTTTCACAGCAGCCGGAATAGTTGACAAAATTTCGAGCCAGGATTTCCTTCAACTGACGCACACTCATCCCTTCCACATCTTCAAGGCTTGACAAGTCAGACAAGGAAGCTCTCACTCTCTTCTTAGAAAGCCCAGGGGTCTGAAAGCACAGAGCATCCATTACCTCTGGTCCCACGAGTCTAGACTACCCTTGCCCTATACTCATCAATGGTCCTGAATATTCTTCCCAGACTTCTCAGCAGTCCTTTAAGTGTTTTAAAATACTGTTCTACATTCAAACCAGAAGAAACATCCTATTCTAATCTAAAGAAAGTTCATATGGGGGCATATTCCCTTCCTGTTAGATGGCCATGTCAGGGGAACCAAATTTGGGTGGAAGTCTCACCCGATCCTCCACATTTCCTTCATCGTCATCATCGTCGCCGTCGTCGTCATCATCATCGTCATCGTCATCGTCGTCATCATCGTCGTCGTCGTCATCATCATCATCTGTGTTTGCTGAAGCTATTTCACTCTGTACCTATATATACAAGGTATCTGATTAGGTCAGGAGTCATTTTCCTAACAGTTTCAACCCATGTTTATCACTGGAGAAAGCCTTTCCATAGATCAGCAGTTCTCAACCTGTGGGTTGCGACCCCTTTGTAACAATGAAAATACATCCTGCATATCAAATATTTACATTACGATTCATAACAGTAGCAAAATTATAGTTATGAAGTAGCAACAAAAATAATTTTATGGTTGGGTTCACCACAACATGAGGAACTTTATTAAAGGGTCACGGCACTAGGAGGCATTAGGAAGGTTGAGAACCACTGCCATAGATCCTCCCATCCAAATGACCCAAAAGCGTGGCATACTCCACACTGTCTTTGGATCCTGAATGCTACTGCTCCTCCCAAAGAGTTGGCCTCTAAAAGATTACCAAGAGAACTTAACCTTCCATAAAGTTATCTTGAAACACAAATTCCTGTATACATATAAATCTGTAAACTCTAACCAGAATATTAACCCTGTCGAAGGTCACATAATGGAATGCCAAAGCCATGAAGGATAGCACTGTGTCATTATCAAAGGACCTGCAAATAAATGGCTGGTTTAACTGGAACCTCTAAGATGCAGACAGAAAAAAGCTAAAGCTCTGAACTAGGATCTGCCCAAGTGTCAGGGGCTTCTGAATTAAAAGATCTCAATCCCACTACATTAAGTTTAGACATTCTAATTCCAAAGGCAGCCTTCTAGACATCTTCCCTGAGGGGTGGGGGTGGGGGGTGGAGAAGCTGGGTACAATGGCTCACGCCTATAATCCTAGCACTCTGGGAGGCCCAGGCGGGTGGATTGCTTGAGCTCAACAAGTTCAAGATCAGCCTGAGCCAGAGCCAGATGTTGTTTCTAAAAATAGCTGGGCCTTGTGGTAGGCGCCTGTAGTCCCAGCTACTCGGGAGGCTGAGGCAAGAGAATCACTTGAGCCCAACAGTTTGAGGTTGCTGTAAGCTATGATGATATGGCACTCTACCCAGGGTGACAAAATTATACTGTCTCAAAAAATTAAATATATAAATAAAAATAAAAATAATAATAGACATCTTTGCTGATGGCTTATGCTAATTTTAATTTTAAAAAATTCTTCAACAGAGGTACTCTTCTTTAGGAAAAACAAACTCCTTCAGTTTGAATTATGTACCTTCCTTCACTTCTTCTGACTATATTTTGGCCATAGCTCTATAATAGTCTAGGTCAGTTACCAATTTCAAAAATTCCACCCCACTAATTGATTCAAACACCATGTGGTAGTGTTCAACAACCCACACCTCCCAAACGGTGTCATATACCCCAAAGTGGTACAACAGTAAGATGTGTCTTGGGTTTGCACCATCATAAGGTCAGTTCTCTTTTGGGAAAATAATAAAATTCTTGGCTCAGACTTACCTAATTTAAGACTACAGTCATGTGTTACTTGATAAAAGAGATACTGAGAAATGTGTCATTAGGCCATTTAGTCGTGCTAACATGAGAATGTTTGTACACAAATCTAGATGGTATACCCTACTATACTACACACCTAGGCTATAGGTATAGACTATCGCTCCAAGGCTACAAACCTATACAGCATGTTTACTGAATACTGTAGGCAACTATAACAATGTTAAGTGTGAATCTGAACATCTCTAAACTCAGAAAAGGTACAGCAAAACATAGTATTATAATCTTTTTTTTTTTTTTTTTTTGTAGAGATGGAGTCTCACTTTATCCCCCTTGGTAGAGTGCCATGGCGTCACACAGTTCACAGCAACCTCCAATTCCAGGGCTTAGGCGATTCTCTTGCCTCAGCCTCCCAAGTAGCTGGGACTACAGGTGCCCACCACAATGCCTGGCTATTTTTCTGTTTTGCAGTTTGGCCGAGGCTGGGTTTGAACCTGCCACCTTCGGTATATGGGGCCGGCGCCCTACTCAATGAGCCACAGGCGCCGCCCATAGTATTATAATCTTATGGGACCACCACTGTATATGTGGTTTGTCATTAACTGAATCCTGTTATGTAGCACATAACTATTTGGAAAGCAACTTGACCAAATTTACTTATTTGCCTATATTTATCTGGTTATTTATTTGGACAGTGTCTTGCTATGTTGCTCAGGCTGGAGTGCAGTGGCTATTTACAAAAGTGATCACAAGGCATCTATTGCCTCAAACTCCTGAGCTCAAGCAATCCTCCTGCCTCAGACTCCCAAGTAGCTAGGACTACAGGTTCACACTATCATACCCAGCTTCCCTCTGTTTTTAATAATTCCTTTCTTCAGGGAAGAAAATTAAATGTTAAGAAAGCTCTTTAGGACAGCGCCTGTGGCTCAAAGAAGTAGGGCGCTGACCCCATATGCCGGAGGTGGCGGGTTCAGGCCCAGCCCCGGCCAAAAACCGCCAAAAAAAAAAAAAAAAGAAAGAAAGAAAGAAAAAGAAAGTTCTTCAAAAAACTCTTCCAGCATTTTAGAATCACTCATATACAAGTACTAATTATAAGTCCTAGCATGTTATTCAATCAGGATGCCCAAGGACATCATTAGAACAATATTCTAAGTACAATTAGTAAATAATTACATTTTTTCCACTAATAGATGCCTCTTTCATTATCTAAATTAGAACAATTTTACTGTAGTAGCCAGGCAACTCAGCATTAAGATAACTTATACTCCTGATTGTTTCACAACCACTGACACCTGTATAAATAATCCTACAAACAAGTACATGCTACTTTAGTGTTTAACTACATAAGGTAGAAAAACTGAAATTACTAAGGCCAAGAGATTGAAAGCTATTTTTGGATGCCTCAGCAGGAGACACCTAGCACCAAGCACTCAAGAGTGCATTGTTCAGCGGGGCATAAACCATCTGGCATGTGACTTAGTCTAGTTTACCTGAAGTCATCAAGCCCTAATGGCCCCACCATATATGGCCAAGAGTAAGTGTGCCAAGCCCTGGGTATAATTACTCCCTCATACCTGTGCCAGCACTCCAGATCTGGAGGTCCGGTCCCCATCAATGAGCTCTCCCTGAAATGAAGACATAGTAGCAGAGGGGGCTGTATAGTTTGAAAAATATGAACGTGTAAAAAGGCTAGATGTCTGGGACCTTGGAGAATTCAGACTACTTGTGTCCATGTTGTCTTCAGAGCCTAGTCCATGATGGCACAGTACAAGATCTACCAAGTCTTCTTTCTCTCGACAAGTATCTGTGGGTATGTTTCGAAGAATGAGATACTGCCGTAGATCTTTCACCTTCAGTCGCATTAACTGAGGCCGTTGAAAGGCTGTCTCTTGTAGTAAGTGACAAGTGGAACATCTACGGAGATTCTCTTGTAAGACTGAACAAACGGAGCAAAAATCTTTCTTGCAGTCACAACAAACATGCTAAAGAAAGAGAAAAGCAGCATTTAATGATAGCAAAATATAAGCAATTATGAGAATACTAGTTTTTTTTGCCTTCTATTGAAATTTAATTAATTTTTTTTTTTAATTTAAAAAAATGTTAGCTTGTGGAAACAGTGCATAAGAACATTAGTTCTTATGAAGTCTCCCTTAGCACCAGACTATTTTCACAGGCATTTTAGTGTTTCAAAAACCATGAAAATCAAAATAGTCATTGCCAAAGCAGTTTAGATTCACAAAAGTTCAAATATAGCACTTTCAGAAAAACACACTCTTATGTTTATGAATTAAAACCTTTCCACCCCTTGGTACAAACATGTAATTAGCAGAGCAGACGTTACTTGAACCACATGAAGCAGAAAGCGTAACACAAACTCTTTTCCTAACATTCACCATTTCCCACATTTAAAGAAAAGAAAAAAATCATTAACAAAGAATGAAAGAGAAAAGGAATCGACCTTTCAAGGTCAATCCTAGAAAACAGAAGACCCACTAATACAGTACAGCCTTAATCACAATCAACGCCATTCCACTGGAGAAGTTTCAAGAGGACACTAAGATTAGTTATTCCTGCTTGGTGCACTATTTCCACAAGCTAACATTTTTTTCCCCAAAATATTTCAAAGGACTGAATTGATCAAAAGAATGCAAGGAGGCCTAACAATATGATGGTTCTCAGAACAACTGTCTATCCTAATGGAAATAACTTTTAGCCTAAGTTTTGTTTTGTTTTTTGAGATAGTGTCTCTCTTTGTCACCCTCAGTACAGTGCTGTAGCGTCACAGCTCACAGCAACCTCCAACTCTAGGGCTTAGGTGATTCTCTTGCCTCAGCCTCCCAAGTAGCTGGGACCACAGGCACACGCCACAACACCCAGCTATTTTTTTTTTTTTTTGAGACAGAGCCTCAAGCTGTCACCCTGGATAGAGTGCTGTGGCATCACAGCTCACAGCAACCTCTAATTCCTGGGCTCGAGCGAGTGTCCTGCCTCCGCCTCCCAAGTAGCTGGGACTACAGGCGCCCGCCACAACACTCGGCCATTATTTTTTTGGTTGCAGCTGTCATTGTTTTGGCGGGCCCAGGCTGGATTCGAACCCGCCAGCTCAGGCGTACGTGGCTAGCGCCCTAGCCTATTGAGCCACAGGTGCAGAGCCCACCCAGCTATTTTTTGTTGCAGTTGTCACTGCTGTTTTAGCTGGCCGGAGCCGGGTTCAAACCCGCCACCCTAGGTATATGAGGCCAGCGCCCTACCCACTGAGCCACAGGCACCGCCCCTAGTCTAAGTTTTTTTTGGTTGCAGCCGTCATTGTTGTTTGGCGGGCCCGGGCTGGATTCGAACCCGCCAGCTCAGGTGTATGTGGCTGGCGCCTTAGCCACTTGAGCCACAGGCCCCGAGCCTAAGTTTTTTATGTTGAATCTCTAAACAATAGTTATCTTTTTACATTCATTTCTTCATCGAGAAAAATATGGTTAAGGAAGAATTTCTGAAACAATATCATAGTTACATAAATTATTTCCAAACGAAATTTCAGACTTAAGGTTTCTTGCTTCAAGAAAAAGCATCATGAAAAATGAAGTGGTACAAACAGGTCAGAGTTCAAAAGAAAGGACACCTGGGCTCGGCGCCTGTGGCTCAACGGGCTAAGGCAGCCAGCCATGCACACCTGAGCTGGCGGGTTTGAATCCAGCCTGGGCCCGCCAAACAACAATGACGGCTGCAACCAAAAAATGGCCAGGCGTTGTGGCGGGCACCTGTGGTTCCAGCAACTTGGGAGGCGGAGACAGGAGACTCGCTCAAGCCCAGGACCTGGAGGTTGCTGTGAGCTGTGATGCCACAGCACTCTATCCAGGGTGACAGCTTGAGGCTCTGTCTCAAAAAAAAGGACGCCTGAGCAACATGAAAAATAGCAATGTCTAATCAGAATACTCAAGGAGTAATATAATCCTGTCAATTAAGTTTTTTAAATGGAAAATGGTTAATGGGATGAAACTTTTGATGTTTTCATAAGACATGAAGATTCATTATTCAAAATAACTTGCAATCAAGAATTCTAATCCTGTGTCTTATTATGTAGCATTTCATCCAACTCACCTTCTTTCTAAAGACTGAAAATGAAAGTCCACAGGCTTTGCAAACTATATTAGACCCTTCTGTAGCTGCTGGTGGGAAGGTGGAAAAATCAGGGTTTGGTGTAAATCTGAATGGACCAGCGGCTCCTGCAAATCCTGACTGCTGTCCTCTGACAGCTCCGGTTCCCATGACTTCATTCAGCAGCCCACAGCACGAAGCCCACATAGATGTGGCACCAGCCTAAAAAGGAACACAAGTGCCACAGTTTAAAACTACAGTGTAATCTGGGCTCCCTGGGATCCTTAGAGAATGCTATTCTGGAGAGGTAAGTTTGCCCTAAATAACTTTGAGATTACTGTATTCCTTTGGGCACCAAAATTTCAAGCTATTTGGAAATAAATAATTTTCTGGTATTTCCAAAGAATATCTGCAATTAGCGATACTAATGGTATCTTCTTCACTTAATTTTAGCCAGAAGGTCAAGAGGAGATACAGTATCTTCTTAGATAAAAGGAAAAGACACAACATGACCTAAATATTTAAAAAAAAAAAAAAAAACCATTCCCACCCAAACACAAGGATACATGTGCACAGGAACAAAAAACACTGAAGTTATATCCTGTGCAGTACCTGGGATGTGTTCATACTAAAAAGTTGTTCACTTTTCAACCGGCATTACAGAGTTCTATAGGATGAGGCAAATTTTTTCAGCTACTATATAGCAGAAAATACATAAATTCAAATTACTTAATTTCATTAAATGTCTATTCTCTTTGTAGTTGAATATAATATACTATGGCATATATAATTTATTTTTAAAATATGAATGGGAAAACATTAAAACACCAACTGAAACGCTCTAGATTTTAACGTATCATGTATAATTTTATTTTCTTCTTTAAATTTTTCTCTGCTTTCCAAATTCTTTATAAGGACTATATTAAATTTGATATTTAAAAAGGTACTTCTTAAACAGGATCTAATCTACCTTTTCAAACTAAAAATACCAAACATAATTTTCAATGTCCTGATAACCAGGACGACACCTTCCAGGGCATAAGGGTTATTTGACACTACACTAAATGGCCCAGGTTTAATGTATTGCTTTTTATAGATTTTTTTCCTGTCTTTTCTCTGTATGAGTCACTACAGCTCTCACTACCTATAGTAACCTGTCTCCTTTTTTATTACAGTTTCAGAACTCTGATAACCACGCTTGTTAGAAATATACATAAAAGAACAAATTTTCAGTGAAGGCCAAAGGTATTTTTCCATGCTCTTGTCTTAATTTTTTTTTTTTTTTTTTTGAGACAGAGCCTCAAGCTGTCACCCTGGATAGAGTGCTGTTGACATCACAGCTCACATCAACCTCCAATTCCTGGGCTCAAGTGAGTCTCCTGCCTCCACCTCCCAAGTAGCTGGGACTACAGGCACCCGCCACAACGCCCGGCCATTTTTTGGTTACAGCTGTCGTCGTTTGGCGGGCCCAGGCTGGATTCGAACCCACCAGGCTCAGGTGTACATGGCTGGCGCCTTAGCCTGTTGAGCCATAGGCACCGAGCCATCTTGTCTTAATTCTTAAGCATATTCTAGAATACAGATAATGGGATAAGTAATGGAAATCTAGATAGCAGAGTTATTTAAAACAGCAGCACATAACACAGTTCCATTTATTATATTATCCGACTCTATGAAACATTTACTGTTTGTCTGACAAGCTCTTAAAAAAGAAAGCACCTTAAAAGGTAATTGGAAATGCAATAAAAAGATAACACTATTCTTGCTGCTACCCAGAAGTAGTATGTTATATTATAGGGAAAGGAGAAGGTAAAGCAATAAAAACCCCACGGTCTTAAGTATCAAGATCACAGATACAAGTATTATATAGTTTCATATCGTACAATTCAAGAAATCATGGTCCCTTTAAAAGGTAAAATTAACAATTTATAGATTTATTTGTTTTGTTTTTATTTTTTGGCGAGAAGAGTCTCATTATGTCACCCTTGATAGAGTACCATAGCGTTATAGTTCACAGGAACCTCAAACTCTTGGGCTCAAGTGATTCTCTTGCCTCAGACTCCCGAGTAGCTGGGACTGCAGGCGCCTGCCTCCCTGCCTGGCTATTTTTAGAGATGTGGTCTTGCTCTTTCTCAGGCTGGTCTCGAAATGCTGAGCTCAAGCAATCCACCCATCTTGGTCTCCCAGAGTGCTAGGATTACAGGAGTGAGCCACTGCGCCCAACTTAATAGTTCATACCTTTAAATCATTAAATGCCTTGGAGTCTAAAGTCATGGTTTGCTTAATCATAAAAGCATGAAAATCCAGATTTCCTAACAGTTAATTTAAAGTGATTATTCTTTTCAGTGAAGGAGCCATCTGCAGTTCTTTCAAGTAAACTCTGTTAAAACAACTAAAATTATTTTGAATTCAATTTGCACGTAACTTTTTGGGGAAGGGGACTACCTCAACTGCAGAAAGTACCACCAGGATAGCTTTTCCTTCATTCCAGGAGTTTAAAAGTTACTAAGTAGAAACTTCTGTAACACCGAGCTCCACCATCATATGACTGTCAAATGTGTGAAAGGTTTCTTTCTATTACCTCTTCACAGTCAATGTAACATTAAATTTTACATGCTACTTAGAAAGTTCAAATTGTGTTTTCTTGGTAAAGAAAAAATTAAGGTGAAAAAAATTCTGGGGCTCAGGGCAGCAGTTCACACCTATAATCCCAGCACCTTGGGAGGTCTAGGTGGGAGGACTGCTTGAGACCAGGGATTTGAGACCAGCTTGTACAACAAAATGAGACCCTTATCTCTACAAAAAGTTAAAAAAATTATCAGGGCATGGTGGTGCACCTGTTGTCTCAGCTACTAAGGAGGCTGAGGCAAAGGATCAATAGAGCCCAGGAGTTGGAAGTTATAGTGAGCTATGATCAGCACCACTGCACTCTCGCCTGGGCAAAACAGCAAGACCCTATCCCTACGAAAAATAAAAATAATAGTAATTTTTTTAAAAGAGAGATTGATTTTGGGGCAGGCCCAGTGGCTCACATTTGTAATCCCAGGAGGTCAAGGTGGGTGAGTGACACTTGACCTCAGGAGTTTGAGACCAGTCTGAGCAACAGCAAGACCCCGTCTCTACTAAAAATAGAAAAATTACCAAGGCATTGTAGCAGGCACCTGTAGTCCCAGCTACTCAGGAGGCTGAGGCAAAGAAGATCACTTGAGCCTAGGAGTTTGAGGTTGCTATGAGCTATGATGCCATAGTAATCTACCCATACAAACAGATTGAGACTCTACCACAAAAAAAAAAAAAAAAAAAAAAAAAAAAACAACGGTTCTGACCTAGCAGGCCAAAAGTCTCAAGTGATAACTCGCTTTTAAAAGCAGCACAGGTTCAGTGACCGTAGCAGAGTGATTACGATGCCGGCCACATGCACCAAGGCTGGTGGGTTCAAACCCGGCCCGGACCAGCTAAACAATAATGACAACTGCAACAAAAAAAGGAGCCAGGCATTGTGGTGGGCGCCTGTAGTCTCAGCTACTTGGGAGGCTGAAGCAAGAGAATCACTTAGGCCCAAGAGTCTGAGGTTGCTGTGAACTGTGACGCCACAGCACTCTACCAAGGGCAACATAGTGAGATTCTGTCTCAAAAAAAAAATTTTAAAAATAATAAATAAAAGCAGCACAGCCACAGCCCTTACTACCAGAAAGTTGTACAATAAACTAATGAAGGATATAATTTTTCAAACCATGTAAGTGAGTATGAGCATTAAAATTCTATAGGGGGAAAATAGCTCTGGTGAAAGGAATACAGGGATTTATTTTAGGAAAACAGGTGGAATCTCTGCATAGACAACAATATTGGAAGGGACAATTCATCCCATTCCTCATGTGTCTTCAATCCTCAGGAGGAAAATGACATAAGACTTCTATCATAGCTCTTTCAGCCATCTCATTATAAAATAAAAATTAAAAAACAAAAAAGCCTAAGCCAACCCCCAAAGAATCCCAGGCGAATGTTGCTATAACCCAGTATTTGGAACAACTTAGACCCATATTACTTCTGTCAGCCAAATAGCACAGCAGAAGGAAAGAAGAAACACTGAAGGTTTTAGGTTGTAGCCTCTTAGGATCTGTAAACTTAAAATCTGAACAAAATTTTCCAATGAGAAAATATTCTTAGCATTATGTTAAAAGACAGATCCACTTATGCCTGGTTATCCTCTCTGAGAATAGCATTCCCAACATTACAACTTCTTGAAAGTTCAGAAATTTTAAATAGGCTCAATGCCCGTAGCAGAGTGGTTATAATGCACATACACTGAGGGAGCCGGGTTCGAACCCAGCCTAGGCCTGCTAAACAATGACAAATGCAACAAAAAATAGCCGAGCATTGTGGCAGGTGGCAGCATTGGTAGTCCCAGCTACTTGGGAGGCTGAGGCAAGAGAATCGCTTAAGCCCAGGAGTTTGAGGTTGCTGTGACCTGTGACGCCACAGCACTCTATCAAGGGCGACACAGTGAGGCTTTGTCTCAAAAATAAAAAAGAAAGAAATCTTAAATAGAGGACACCCAGGTAATTAGTTTATTTGGAAGTACCTTTCTTTCCCATCTAGCTTATTTGAAAAAATCAATTTCCACTTCTCCTCGAAGCCCTAGGTTTTCTGGCACCCTAGTGCTAAAATGTAGGTAACTTCTTTAATGATTCAAATTCCACCCCTCAACTTCTTTGAAGCAGGTATTTTTAGTCCTGTACCTAGCGGCTTCAGTCACTTCCTCTTGGCTAAGGAATTGCCAGGGCCTGTGAAAATACCCTTATGATAATTGCCTGCATGTTAGACTCACCAGGGAAGTAAAAAAAATACTAATGTCTGGATCCCAAGCTCACAGATTCTGATTCTTCTGGTCTGGGATACAGCTTGGGCACCAGAATTTTTTTAGAACTCCCTAGGTCAGCGGTTCTCAACCTGTGGGTCACAACCCCTTTGTAACAATGAAAACATCACTGCATTAGGAAGGTTGAGAACCACCGGCCTAGGTGATTCTGTTTTTTAAAAACAGGGTCCCAATATATTGACAAGTGGGAATGTAGTGGCTATTCACAGGTGCAATCACAGCTCAGTGCAAGCCTCGAACTCTTGGACTCAAGCAATCCTCGCAGCTCAGCCTCCCAAGTAGGTAGCACTACAGGCACACACCACCTTGCCCTGTTCTACCCTAGGTGATTCTGATATACACTCAAAATAAGGTTATGACCTGCTCAGTCTAAGGGAAGATCTCTTCATGCCTATGTTGTTTCAGCTGGTGTATCACCCTCCACAGATTCCCAAAATAAAGGGGCTGTGGTTACTTCGGAAGTCGTGCCTCAAGAATTCTGAGATTAACACCTCAGCCATATGTTCCCCAAGAGCTGTTTTTCAGCATTAGTGGAATATGTGTACTTCTAGAGTTTTATTTCCCTCTACAGTTTCACCCAATCCTTTCAGAAAGAGTCAGCTGAGTTTTAAACAATTCAATCTGATACTTAACTTAGTTTCGTTCCTTTTTACCACATACTGGCCAAAAACTTTTGCTGGACTTTGGTGCTTTCCTTCATTTTCTTGCTCCTTGAATTTTGACCTAAACTTTTATTTCCTCACTCACTCCTCTGTTTTCTTGTATGATGTCTCCAACATGGGGAGAAAGTCAGGGATTTCTGGGTCTGTCAATAGCAGCCATTGTTCAAATTATTCTTGTCCTTTACCTCCAAGTTGAAGAATCCACCCAGAAAATAAATCCTCCCAGGCTTGAACGCCATCTACCTGGCTCCCATTTAGTACATTTCATCTTCCTGGGCTTTCTCATAAAATCTCAATGTCATAAAACTTCTACATGTCCCCTCAGAGCAAAAGCATCTCCACCATAATCGTCACTTTGACACTCACCTAATAATTTTTTTTTTGAGACAGGGTCTTACTCAGTTGCCTGTGCTAACATATAGTGATGTCATCACAGGTCACAGTAGCTTCAAATTTCTGGGCTCAAGCAATACTCTTGCCTCAGCCTCCCAGTAGCTGGGAATATAGGTATACACTACCACACCTAGCTAATTTTTTAAGTAGCTGGGAATATAGGAATACACTACCACACCCAGCTAATTTTTTAAATGTTTTGTACAGACAGGGTCTTGCTATTGCCCAAGTGGGACATGAACTCCTGGCCTCAAGTATTCTTCCCACCTCAGCTTCAAAATGATGAGATTATAGGCGTGAGCCACTGTGCCCAGATTTCACCTAATAAATCCTGATATATTGATCTTTCTCCTGTCAAATCTATCCACATTTTCTATTACTACCTAACAGAACCTATAAAAGCAATTGGGGAACTATTTAAGAGACCATTTTTTCCAAATTTATTGAATCTGGTCTTTTCAAGTAGAAAGACCAGAGTAGGGAGGATATATGCCTATTTATTCTCTGAGCTCCTGACTCTAGTCTGACTCTATTACATTTCCTTGGAACCCAGTTACCATATCTGGTAGGGTAATAACTAAAAAGTTTTCCTCATTTACAGCCTCCTTTATAAAACTTTGGAGTTCTAAATTTGTTTTCTTTTCCTTACCATATCTGTCTTTTCTATCCTTTAAGCTCTTCCTCCAGTTAAATTAGCCTGTGTTCCTTTCTCTTTTATTCACTCACTATACTTTCTTTTTTGAGACACAGTCTCAAAATATTGCCCAGACTACAGTGCTGTGGCATCAGCCTAGCTCGCAGCAACTCCAAACTCCTAGGCTCAGCCATGCCTGGCTAATTTCTCTATTTTTTAGTAGAGATGGGGACTCGCTGTTGCTCAGCCTGTCTTGAACTCCTGAGCTCAAGCTGTCTTCCCACCTAAACCTCTCAAGAGTGCTAGGATTACAGGTATGAGCCACAGTGCCCAGCCCTTGTTTCTATTTTGATCGTAAGATTGAAGCATATTCTCTAAACTACTCTATTTTCTCCTAGATTTTCTGAGCAAACCTAATTCCTAGAAAAACAGCATATTAGACACAGCTTTTTAACGTCTGAATTTACAATAAATCTCTCTGCCTCAATTCCAAAGAGGTGTATTCTTATAAAAGGGGTACCATCCATCTTTTGTTCATTAAAAAAAAAAAAAACAACTACTGGCTCGGCACTTGTGGCTCAATGGGCTAAGGCGCCAGCCACATACACCTGAGCTGGCGGGTTCAAATCCAGCCCGGGCCCGCCAAACAATAATGACGGCTGCAACCAAAAAATGGCCGGGCTTTGAGGCGGGCGCCTATAGTCCCAGCTACTTGGGAGGCAGAGGCAGGAGAATGGCTTGAGCCCAGGAATCGGAGGTTGCTGTGAGCTGTGATGCCACAGCACTCTCTGCAGGGTGACAGCTTGAGGCTCTGTCTCAAAAAAAAAAAAAAAAATACTAAGCAGCTATTAAAAAAAGTGTTGTGGATCTATATGTTGCTATGATCTACGTGTTGCTTTGTAATCACGTTCATAACACACACACACACAAAAAAAAAACTACTATTATTCTATATTAGTGAAGCCAAAGTCTGGATCTCAGAAAAGTAAAGGCATGATCTGGGCTTAAAGTAATGACCTACTTGGAACCATAGTTGAGAGCAGAATGTCATGAAATAGAACACATGAATCCAAGAGGTTAGAATGAAAAACAATCTGGGCAGGCAAAGCAGTTCATGCCCATAATCCTAGCTGCTAGAACTTTGGGAGACTGAAGCAGGATGATCGCTTGAGACCAGGAGCTCAAGACCAGCCTGAGAAAGCAAAACCCCATCACTACAAAAAAATAGAAAAATTAGCTGGGCATGGTGACACATGCCTGAAGTCCCAGCTACTCAGGAGGCTGAGGCAGGACAATGGCTTAAACCCAGGAGTTTGAGGTGGCACTGAGCTACGATGAGGCCACTACGCCACTCCAGCCTGGGTGACAGAGAGACACTGTTTCAGAAAACAAATAAAACCCTTGGCTTGGCACCCATAGCTCAGTGGATAGGGTGAGGGCCACATACACCCAGGTAGGTGGGTTTGAACCCAGCCTGGGCTGGCTAAACAACAATGACAACAACAAAAAATATAGCCAGGCATTGTGGCAGATGCCTGTAGTCCCAGCTACTTGGGAGGCTGAGGCAAGAGAATCGCTTAAGCGCAAGAGTTTGAGGTTTTTGTGAGCTGTGATGCCAGGGCACTCTACCAAGGGCAACATACTAAAAAAGAAAAAAAAAAGTAATCTGTAAGTAGAGCTAAATTTCCTCTCTTGACCATGAATATAGTTCAAAATAACAGAACTATTTATTCATGGTCAAGAATAAATGAATAAATAATAAAGGCCACTAGCCTGTCACAAAACTCCAAGCTCAGAGCATTTAGCAGTATTTTTGCAGTTTATTTTCTAACCATCAATGACTACTGAAAATGACTTTTTTTTTTCTTTTTTTTAGACAGTCTAATTTTGTTGCCCTTGGTAGAGGTAGAGTGCCATGGTGGTGTAGCTCACAGCAACCTCAAACTCTTGGGCTCAAGCAATTCTCTTGCCTCAGCCTCCCAAGCAGATGGGACTACAGGCATCTGCCACAATGCCCAGGTATTTTTAGAGATGGTGTCTCTTTCTTTTTATTTTTTATTTATTGTTATTTATTTATTTTTTAGAGACAAGAGTCTCACTTTATTGCAGCTCACAGCAACCTCCAACTCCTGGGCTTAGGTGATTCTCTTGCCTCAGCCTCCAGAGTAGCTGGGACTACAGGCACCCACCACAATGCCCGGCTATTTTTTTGTTGCAGTTTGGCCAGGGCTGGGTTTGAACCCGCCACCCTCAGTATATGGGGCTGGCGCCTTACCGCCTGAGCGACAGGCACCACCCTCTTTTTTTTTATTGAGAGTCTCACTTTGTCACCCTTGGTAGAGTGCCATGTTGTCACAGCTCACAGCAACCTCAAACTCCTGAGCTTAAGAGATTCTCTTGCATCAAGCCTCCCAAGTAGCTGGGACTACAGGCACCAGCCACATTTAGAGACCAAGTCTCGCTCTGGTTCAAACTGGTCTCAAACCTGTGAGCTCTGGCAATCAACCCGCCTTGGCCTACCAAGTGCTGGGATTACAGGCGTGAGCCATTGCACCAGGCCCTTACCCACCCTCTTAAACTGAAATTCCTCCTGATAGAGCAGCCATGGAATCATGGTCTGCCCAGATCTTATCAGTTAAGGACCAGGTTCCATATAAAAAACTTACATGGCCCATAGCAAGAAACTAAATGGTAAAACCTGCTTAGACTGCCCCAGACAACTAGATCTCCTCATGTCATTCTGACATCAATGCCAATTCTAGTCTTTTTTTTTTTTTTCAAAGCCAGTATGCTAAGATTTTAGGGGGAGAACCACATTACCTTTTGCTCACTCCCAATCTGGAACTAATTAAGAATACCAGGTGACTCACGCCTGTAATCCTAGCACTCTGGGAGGCCCAAGCTAGCGGATTGCCTGAGCTCAGGGGTTGGTGACCAGCCTGAGTTAGATCCAGACCTGGTCTCTAAAAATAACCAGGCACTATGACAGGTACCTGTAGTCCCAGCTACTTGGGAGGCTGAGGTAAGAGAATCGCTAGAGCCCAAGAGTTTGAGGTTGCTGTGAGCTATGTCTCATGGCACTCTCTCTACCAGAGCAACACAGTGAGACTGTCTCAAAAAAAAATAAAAACTAATAGCAACTGGAGAATATGACATTAGCTCTATAATCAACTAATCAGTCTGAATAATATGCTGCCTAGTAACCAGCACAGCTGACCAAGAGCTTACCACCTAGTTGAGTGGAGATCAGAAAGGCAACCTCTCTATAGGAAGAGATCTGAGAAGGTCCCAGAAAGTACTGAGCCAAGCTTGTTTAGTTCCTTCACTGAAATTTACTAACAAAGTTCCTAGCAGGAAGGCTGACAGTGTTCCTCCAATACTGTTCCCTCCAGGGGAATAAATTAGATATTCCCTCCCCTCAGTAGGAACAAAGGGAGTAGGGGAAGTTATCCACAAATCCAAACAATTTGTAAGAGAGCAGGACTGACAGGACAGCACAAGTTTCCACAACAATAGACCAACAATTTCATTAGCACTCTCTTAGGTTCTTTAGTCAGATTCAAATAATATAAGCCCATTCTGCACCATCATTTTTTTCATTTAACAAAAGCAAAATGAAATGTTTCTTTGCAAGAGCAGTAGCTCAACTTTTTTCCTGGCAGACAGCCAGTTTTCAAATGGCCTCAAGGTTTAGCTATCTTTAATTGTGTATATGATCTAATGTACTCTAGAATCTCTATGAGGAGAAAATACTTTAAAAATGTGCAATTTTAAGGAATTAAGAAGTTCGCTACAAATTATGAATCTTATTCCAAACCACATCAGATATACTCTGGTTTCTCTTCAGAGAAATCTTTTGCCTTTTACCAAACTATATAAGGATGTGATTCCTATTAATGATTCCATCAAATGTAACATTAACCGACCAGACTAGAACTAAGGATAAGAAAAGCTAAGGTGGCTCTTTCCACCATCTTGGGGCCTGTGGAGGTCTGCTGGGAACAGGACTTCTAAAAGGCAAATATGTCTGGAAGGCTGTGTGGTCCAAGGCCATTTTTGCTGGCTATAAGCAAGGTCTCCAGAACCACAGAGAGCACACAAGCTCTTCTTAAAATTCAAAGTGTTAGGCCAGGCACTGTGATAATCCTGGCACTCTGGGAGGCCGAGGCAGGTGGATTGCCTGAGCTCACAGGTTTGAGACCAGCGTGAGCAAGAGTGAGAACCCTGTCTCTAAAAACAGCTGGGCGTTCTGGCGAGTGCCTGTAGTCCCAGCTTCTTGAAAGGCTGAGGCAACAGAATCACTTGAGCCCAAGAGTTTGAGGTTGCTATGAGCTATCAGTGCCACAGCACTCTACTGAGGGTAACAAAGACTCTGTCTCATAAAAAATTAAATTAATTTACAATAGGGCGGCGCCTGTGGCTCAGTGGGCAGGGCGCCGGCCCCATATACCAAGGGTGGTGGGTTCAAACCTGGCCCCGGCCGAACTGCAACCAAAAAATAGCTGGGTGTTGTAGCGGGCACCTGTAGTCCCAGCTACTCGGGAGGCTGAGGCAAGAGAATCACCTAAGTCCAGGAACTGGAGGTTGCTGTGAGCTGTGTGACGCCACGGCACTCTACCGTGGGCAATAAAGTAAGACTCTGTCTCTAAAAAAAATTAATTTAAAATGAAATAAAATGTTTATGCCCAAGATAAAACTGAATTCTATTTGGGCAAGAGATGTGCTTATGTATACAAAGCAAAGAACAACATAGTGACTCCTGGTGGCAAACCGAACAAAACCAGGATAATCTGGGGAAAGATAACTCAGGACCATGGAAACAGTGGCATGGTTCATGCCAAATTCCAAAGCGACCTTCCCGCTAAGGCCATTGGACACAGAATCCGTGTAATGCTGTATCCCTCAAGGATTTAAACTTATGAAAAGTAAATAAAAGTGGATTTGTGCGCTTGTATTTTTATTAAGAGGCATTAAAAAATTTACTGCCTTAATTTGAGTTGGCCTATGTTTAAAATGGAGGTTATCAGGACAGGCAAGGTGGCTCACGCCTGTAATCCTAGCACTCTGGGAGGCTGAGGTGGGTGGATTGCCTGAGCTCACAGGTTCGAGACCAGCCAGAGCCAGAGTGAGACCCTGACTCTAAAAAATAACCAGGCATTATGATAGGCACCTGTAGTCCCAGCTACTTGGGAGGCTGAGGCAAGAGAATCACTTGAGCCCAGGAGTTTGAGGTTGCTGTGAGCTACGAAGCCATGGTATTCTACCAAGGGTGACATAGTAAGATGCTGTCTCAAAATAAGTAAAATGGAGGTTATCTAGCACTTTCGGATTACAAGGAAGTCAGAGATACAGGTATATATAATGACAATTATAGGGTAAGCTCAGAGATTTAGAAGGTAAGTGGGGTTTTTTTCCCTGTATGGGGCTATGAACGAAAAACAGGGTTTAGGCTCGGCGCCTGTGGCTCAAGCGGCTAAGGCGCCAGCCACATACACCTGAGCTGGCAGATTCAAATCCAGCCCGGGCCTGCTAAACAACAATGACAGCTGCAACCAAAAAAATAATTGGGCGTTGTGGCAGGTGCCTGTAGTCCCAGCTACTTGGGAGGCGGAGGCAGGAGAATCGCTTGGAGCCCAGGGGTCGAAGATTGCTATGAGCGATAATGACACTCACTCTACCCAGGGTGACAGCTTTAGGCTCTGTCTCAAAAAAAAAAAAACAGGATTTAATATGAGTATCTTAATACAAGGTCTTGGGGCTCAGCGCCTGTAGCTCAGTGACTAGGGTACCCCACATACACCGGAGCTAGTGGGTTGGAATCCAACCCAGGCCTGCCAAGCAACAATGACAATTACAAAAAAAAAAAAAAATAGCTGGGCATTGTGGCCGGCGCCTGTAGGGTGCCGACTACTTGGGAGGGTGAGGCAAGAGAATCACTTAAGCCCAAGAGTTGGAGGTTGCTATGAGCTGTGACGCCAGGGCACTATACCGAGGCAACATGGTAAGACTGTGTCTCCAAAAAAAAAAAAAAAAAAAAAATACATGGCCTTGGGTGGAGGCTGGAATAAATCTGGGAAGTGAAAGGACACCTTCTTCAAAGATTGAGAGTAGGTGACAGAAGCTTAAAAGTATTTAAGCTAGGTAGATACACTTGTTCTACATAGATTGGATGGGAAGCTTGAAAGTGGGACTTGGGGCTCGGCGCCTGTGGCTCAACGGGCTAAGGCGCCAGCCACGTACACCTTAGCTGGCGGGTTTGAATCCAGCCCGGGCCCACCAAACAACAATGATGGCTGCAACCAAAAAAAAAAAAAAAATGGCCAGGCGTTGTGGCGGGCGCCTGTAGTCCCAGCTACTTGGGAGGCGGAGGCAAGAGACTCGCTTGAGCCCAGGAATTGGAGGTTGCTGTCAGCTGTGATGCCATGGCACTCTATCCACGGTGACAGCTTGAGGCTCTGTCTCAAAAAAAAAAAAGCAAGTGGGACTTGGGGCTCGGCGCCTGTGGCTCAACAGGCTAAGGTGCCAGCGACGTACACCTGAGCTGGCGGGTTCGAATCCAGACTGGGCCTGCCAAACGACGACGGCTGCAACCAAAAAATGGCCGGGCATTGTGGCGGGCACCTGTAGTCCAGCTACTTGGGAGGCGGAGGCAAGAGACTCGCTTGAGCCCAGGAATTGGAGGTTGCTGTGACCTGTGATGCCACTGCACTCTATCCAGGGTGACAGCTTGAGGCTCTGTCTCAAAAAAAAAAAAAGAAAAAGAAAAAGAAAGTGGGACTTGGGTATTATTTAGATGGAGATTGTATTTTGAAGGTTTTGGGCAGCTCATTCAGACAGGCAGGCAAATGAGATATCCTTGGCATTTATGACTGGACAGAGCATTCCAATACTTAACATTTGAGTGGGAAGAATATGCAACCTGAAAATAAACCATATGATTTCACCTTAGAAAAAGGAATTGACGGTGGGAATAGTGCATGGATACATAGGTTATCTTGGCTTTCTGTTTTAACACAGTAAAACTGCACGGGGAACATTTTTTTAGCAGATTATAATAAAGATGTAAACAGTGCTCCAGATTATTTAAATCTCTTAAGGATCTGCTAAAATAAAATTTTGAACTAAGGCAAAAAAAAAAAAAGAAAAGAAAAGCTATGGTGGTTTCCATGAAAATTAAATGACAGTCATAGAGAGACACAGAGACATACATTGGAAGAGAAAAGAAAGCTGATGGGTATGAAAATGATGAAAAACTGATCAAAACCATTCAATTTTGATAATTAGATAAACAACAGTAATAATGCCACCTCCACCTCCTAAGAGTCTATCTTGCTTGACACATTTGGCTTGGCGCCTGTGGCTCAATGGGCTAAGGCGCCAGCCATGTACACCTCAGCTGGCGGGTTTGAATCCAGCCTGGGCCGCCAAACAATGATGGCTGCAACCAAAAAATGGCCAGGCGTTGTGGCCATTTTGCCCGTTGTGGCGGGCGCCTGTAGTCCCAGCTACTTGGGAGGCATAGGTAGGAGACTCGCTTGAGCCCAGGAATTGGATGTTGCTGTGAACTGTGATGCCACAGCCCTCTATCTAGGGTGATGGCTTGAGGCTCTGTCTCAAAAAAAAAAAAAAAAAAAAAAAAGAGGGACTTTACCTACCAAATGTAATCAGTGTAACCTGGTTTCTTGTACCCTCAATGAATCCCCAACAATAAAAAAAAAAAAAAAATTGTTTCAACTCTTAGCACCAGTGATATAAAAGAATGTATTTTATAGTTTAAATTTCAATTGGGCAGGCCCTGCGCCTGTGGCTCAGCAGGCTAAGGCGCCAGCCACATACACCTGAGCTGGCGGGTTCGAATCCAGTCCGGGCCTACCAAACGACAACGACGGCTGCAACCAAAAAATGGCCAGGCGTTGTGGCAGGTGCCTACAGTCCCAGCTACTTGGGAGGCGGAGGCAAGAGATTCGCTTGAGCCCAGGAATTGGAGGTTGTTGTGAGATGTGATGCCATAGCACTCTATCCAGGGTGACAGCTTGAGGCTCTGTCTCAAAATAAATAAATAAATAAATAAATTTCAGTTGGGTTAAAATTTGCTATATAACTTAAAGGTTATATAACACAAAAGTAAGATGAGATAATCAGCAATATCTTTATCATGGCTGGGCACCCATAGGCCAGTGGTTAGGGCACCAGCCATTTGCACCAGCACTGGTGGGCTGACCCCAGCCTGGGCCTGCTAAACAAACAAACAATAAAAAAAATAGCCAGGCATTGTGGCGGGCATCTGTAGTCCCAGTTACTCGGAAGGCTGAGGCAAGAGAATCACTTGAGCCCAAGAGTTTGAGGTTGCTGTAAGCTATGATGCCACAGCACTCTACCGAGTGTGACAAAGTGAGACTCCATCTCAAAAAAAAAAAAAAAAATCTTTATTTACAGAACATATTCCTTAAAATGTGAAAGGATTTCTTATTGAAATTGCAACTTAAACCAAAACACAATATACCGACAACCCTATTAATGACCAATATCCAACCATATACCACAAAGGAAGAGATTCTACATCCCAAATTCTGTCTCTCATACCATTTGGACATTAAATAGGCTGCAAAGAGATGCTGACCTTTAAAATATAGTATTTTTAGACAAAATATTGGCTAAATTGATAGTTTTTACAATAATATGTCCTACATAACATAAATGTCAGATCATAAATGTTACCTTCCTCATGTTTGGGTTTTTCTTTTTTTAACAGTATACTTGATCCTTAGTACCACTCCCCCACCTTTCAAAGAAAAAAAGAAAAGGAAATTAAATTTAGTAAATTACTTTCTCCTCGATATCTCATTCTGAGATTAGAATAAATATAATTAGCACAATTAACTCAGATCAATATAAATATGGAAAAACAGGAAGAAGGGTTAAATCAAATTTACATGACACCAATTTGAATCTGTTTTTAAAATCCCTTCTGTAAAGTTAATCAGATGTTAGTCTAAGGCAGCGGTTCTCAACCTGGGGGTCGCGACCCCTTTGTAACAATGAAAATATATCGTGGCATTAGGAAGGTTGAGAACCACCGGTCTAAAATTAAAGAGTTCCTTCATCATAAGAGATAAAAACCTATCAGTTTCTTAGTAAAAACAAAAATATTAAACAGAGAAAGAAAATATCCATTTCACATATATACTAAAATCAGGGGCTCCTCGGTTTGCATGAAAATGTACTTACCTAATTGCTTAGCTTTTAGTAATTTTAATTCCACAGAAACAAGTACTTCATTACATGACCATTCACATACACATCAGAAATCACTGACCCTGCCCAGAAATCTACAACTAAACAATTTCAACATAAATCAATATAAAGTTAAATAGTAAACAATAGCCCAAATCCTAAATTCTGTGAATCCAGTTTCACAAAAGCAAAAATAAAAGCATAACTCTTATCTTGCACATACTGACATCTATTCAGGTCATTTTGCTTCAGAAAAGATATATCTTTTCCACATTTTCAATTGCCACCAAAATTTGTTTCTAAAATTTCCTTTAGCAGAATCTGGCTGGGTGCAGTGGTTGATGCTTGTAATCCTAGAACTTTGGGAGGCTGAGGTGGGAGGAGTGCTTGCATTCAAGAGTTGGAGACCAGCCTGAACAATAGCAAAAAACCTGTCTCCACAAAAAAATAAAAATTAGCCAGGTGGTACAGGCCCAGCTACTTGGGGAGACTGTAGGAGGACAAGAGGAGCACTTGAGTCCTGAAGTTTGAAGTTGTAGCACTGGGCTCTAGTCCTGGCAACAGACCTTGTCTCAAAAAATAAAAAATAAAAACCCAAGCTCAGGCTTGGCGCCTGTAGCACAGTGGTTAAGGTACCAGCCACATACACTGAAGTTCAAACCCAGCTAGGGCCAGCTAACAAATGACAATTGTAACAACAAAAAACCTGGCTGTTATGGCGGGCGCCTGTAGTCCCAGCTACTTGGGAGGCTGAGACAAGAGAATCACTTGAGCCCAAGAGTTTGAGGTTGCTGTGAGCTGGGACACCACAGCAGGCTACCAAGGGTGACATAGTGAAAATCTTTCTCAAAAAAAAAAAAAAAAAAAAAAAAAAAACCAAGCTCGTAACAATATTGTCGTATTTCAAGGCAGTGTTCAAAATTTACCTCTTCCACAATATTTCTTGCTTTCCTTAGCCAGAAGTATCTTTTCTTGATCTGTGGGTTTTGCATTTTTTTATACTTTATATCCTCTGCCTTGCAATGTGGTTACTTGCGAATGTCTCCTCTTTTAAATGGTAAACCCCTTCCTAAAGGGTGAGATTATGTTTTCAATTATTTTTGTTCACTCCATCTCCTTCTTGGCTAACACAGAAAATGGCCAACATTTCATAGATAATGAATTTCTAGCCGCTTGACGCTCTTTCAATCTTCCATAATAAATCTTTGATGCTTTGTGAAGGTAGAGTCAATCTAGCAGCTCACTCTATTGTTTTCTTTGTCCACGCCAAGCGCACCTCTTCATTGAGATTAATAAAATTATCTATGTCTGGAAGGGTATTATCACCTATGACTCATCCCACTTGGTTTGAGCTCAGCAAATGAATCAATACCTGAATCAAACTGACTACTGTACACAGAGCACTTTAGAACTCTCAGTGATCAAGTTGAGAGACTCCCCTCCCAAAAGTAGGTCAGAACCTCTTCCCTTCCCCCATTTCTTAAACTTCTAACAGTGATGTTCCCACGCTCTCACTCCCACCTAGGAGAACTCAAGCTGTCAAATTACTTGCTGCGTACCTAGTGGCAGCAGAGACACAGCCAGCCGGCTCGCGCTCTAGGTCACGGCCCCAACGTTAACCCTAAGAATCCCTTCGGGGTGGCATCCCTGCCCCGAGGCGTTGCTAACCTGTTAGCCTAGTCCTGTCCTCACCACTCCCTGCACCACTCCTTTTCTCTTCGGTCCTGTGATGTCCCCGACATGTGGGTTAGTTCAAGGACTCGAGGCGGGAGGGAGTACGCCGAGGGCAAAGGCACCGAGGGCTGAAGCGAGCGAGCACCTAGCGATTTTGCCTCAGGTCCCCGAGGAAGCGCGCAGGGCCTGGCGCAGATAGGGGCCCACCAGGCGTGAAGGCGAGGGGTGCCTGGTCTCTCCCCACTCTTCGGGTTCGCTGACAGGAGGCGCTGTCGGGGCTCGAGAGGTTCCCGGAACGCAGCCTCTCACCCTGTACCAGTCAGGGCCCCAGACGCCCGGCGGGTGACCGCCCTTAGCGGAACTCTCAGAGATGCCGGCGAGATAACTGCTAAAAAATGAGGCGCTCTGAGTGCCTCGGTCGAATAGGACAGGCGAGGGTCTGCCCGGCTCCACCGGCCCCTCACCTTCATGGCCGCAACAGTCTCAGCTCGGTCGGCTCTGTAGGAGAACTCGGCAACATACCAGCGCCGCAAACACAGCCGACCTCCCTTCGTCTGGGCGGCGATTAAGGCGCCTGCCGAGGCGACCCAGCGACCGGACGTAAGGGGCGTGGCCACGCTCGCCACGTGCCCCGAGTAGAGCGCAGAACGGCGTCCAATCCGACCAATCCAGAGCTGATATTCCGGGGGCCGGTCACCGGAGCCAAAGAAGTGGCGGGAGTAGGGCGGGGCCTCTGGAGACGCCTGGGGGGCAGGGAAGGACTCCTTTGCGCCCTGAGTGGAGATGGGCGGGGGTGGGCGTGCCGGGAGAAGCTCTTGGGAGCGGCTTGCTGGGTTGAGTGGCTGAAATAGGAGACAGCGTTCCCTGAGGAACCTGCTGCTCAGCGATGTAGTTTTCTGGGGTGGGTGGACAAATTTGCGGGGAGAAGAGGGTAGGAAGGGCCGTGGTGAATTAGAAAACGCCGGTTGGTTTGAAGGCTTTTGTTATAATCGTGGGAGTGGGGCCTCGGATTTCCTCCCGTGAGGTCTCACCGCTCACATTCGGTAACGACCTCAGGGCTCCTCGCCCCATGGTGAGCATCTTGTTTTATTGAAAACACTTGAAGAACCAACGTTCAGTTCCCAAATGCTCTCTTAAAGCAATGTTGAAAATAACCAAAATCCCAGCACAATAAAAGGATTCGTGTGATCCCTTGGAATTGACTTTTTGGGACAGAGAAACTGAGGTAAACTAAGATTGATTCCTTCTGCTAGATTAGATGACACTCAGTTGGTTTTGCTATACTTCTCTCACCTTTGACTCAACACATATGTAAGATTTTAAACAGATAAGACGTCAATTCCTTCTTCATGAGGTCATAAAACGTATTCCTTTTTAGAAAATTTGCTTAAACAATACCTACTAAGGGGCGGCGCCTGTGGCTCAGTGGGCAGGGCGCCGGCCCCATATACCGAGGGTGGAGGGTTCAAACCCAGCCCCGGCCAAAATGCAACAAAAAAAATAGCCCAGGCTCGGCGTCTGTGGCTCAACGGGCTAAAGCGCCAGCCACTACACCTGAGCTGGAGGGTTCGAATCCAGCCGGGGCCCGCCAAACAACAATGACAGCTGCAACCAAAAAACAGCTGGGCGTTGTGGTGGGCGCCTGTAGTCCCAGCTGCTCAGGAGGCTGAGGCAAGAGAATCGCCTAAGCCCAGGAGTTGGAGGTCGCTGTGAGCTGTGACGCCACGGCATTCTACCGTTGGGCTATAAGGTGAAATTCTGTCTCTACAAACAACAACAACAACAACAAAACCAATACGTACTAAGTTAGATTAAAAGACACACACAAAAGACCAGGGTCGTTCCTTGGATTGAAGTAGTACATTAGCTTATATTTTTCTTGCTTCGTGTGCTGCTCAGATAATGTAGCATAACTTTTTTTTTTTTTTGTAACATAACTTTATCCAGAATAGTCCTGGGTTTTTTTCTTTGGAAAAAATGTACAGAAAGCCTTTCATTCACCATGCTGGGGCAGCAACTGAGCTTCATTAAAAGAAAAAGTATTCATTAATTCTTCTAATGATCTAGACACAAAGAAGCTAAATAAAAACATCCTAGGGGCTCGGGGCCTGTGGCTCAAGTGGCTAAGGCGCCAGCCACGTACACTTGAGCTGGTGGGTTCGAATCCAGCCCCGGCCCGCCAATCAACAATGACGGCTGCAACCAAAAAATGGCCGGGCATTGTGGTGGGCGCCTGTAGTCCCAGTTACTTGGGAGGCGGAGGCAGGAGACTCGCTTGAGCCCAGGAATTGGAGGTTGCTGTGAGCTGTGATGCCACAGCACTCTACCCAGGGTGAGAGCTTGAGGCTGTCTGAAAAAAATAAATAAATAAATAAAGGACAACTTTACTCCAATGAATCTATGTGTATGTGTTCTGAACCCCGTGCCTCAAACTGACAATCTATGCAAAAATTACTCTTGGATTTTGCAAGGTTTAGACTAAACAAAATAGGGAAACCAATAGATACTGATTATGTGACTGAACCTACTAGCCATTATGCCTGGACAAAAAATCAAAATGTTTCTCATTTTATTTATTTATTTTTGTAGAGATGGAGTCTCACTTTATCGCCCTCGGTAGAGTGCCATAGCGTCACACAGCTCACAGGAACCTCCAACTCCTGGGCTTAGGCAATTCTCTTGCCTCAGCCTCCCAAGTAGCTGGGACTACAGGCGCCCGCCACAACACACGGCTATTTTTCTGTTTTAGCTTTTACAGTTCGGCCAAGGCCGGGTTTGAACCTGCCACCTTCGGTACATGGGGCTGGCGCCCTACTGGATGAGTCACCGGCGCCACCCCAACTTCTTTATTTTTTTGAGACAGAGTCTCACTATGTTGCCCTTGGTAGAGTGCCGTGGCGTCACAGCTCATAGCAACCTCAAACTCTTTTAAGAGATTCTCTTGCCTCAGCCTCCCAAGTAGCTGGTACTACAGGTGGCTGCCACCATGCCCAGCTACTTTTTTTTATTGCAGTTGTCATAGTTGTTTAGTAGGTCTGGGCCAGGTTCAAACCTGCCAGGCTTGGTGTATGTGGATGGTGCCCTAATGACTGAGCTAGGGGCGCCGAGCCTATTATTTGTTTATTTAGAGACAGAGTCTCACTCTGTTACCCCACGCTAGAGTGCTATGGCATCACAACTCACAGCAACCTCAGACTTCTGGGCTCAAAAGATCCTCTTGCCTCAGTCTCTCCCAAGTAGCTAGGACTACAGGCACCTGCCACCACTCTGTTAGTTTTTATATTTTTAGCAGAGACAGGGTCTTGATCTTGCTCAGGCTGGTCTCAAACTCCTGAGCTCAAGCAATCCACCTGCCTCAGCCTCCCAGAGTGCTAGGATTTTAAATGGAAGCTTTTCTCGAATAAAGATACTAAAGATGTTTAACATTAGTAGTTTGAAACTTGTAGTATTTCAGGCAGTGCCTGTGGCTCAGTGGGTAGGGTGCTGGCCCCATATACCAAGGGTGGTAGGTTCCAACCCAGCCCTGGCCAAACCGCAACAAGAAAATAGCTGGGCATTGTGGTGGGTGCCTGTAGTCCCAACTACTCAAGAGGCTGAGGCAAGAGAATCATTTAAGTCCAGGAGTTAGAGGCTGCTATGAGCTGTGATGCCATAACACTCTACCGAGGGTGATAAAGTAAGACTCTGTCTCTACCAAAAAAAAAAAAAAAGAATGTAAATCTTGTAGTATTTGCATGAATTAATAGAAAATATGGCTAATAAGTTATTGCTTGTCTACTTTCAGCATGTTTTATATATTGGGGTTCCATATTAAGATTTCATTTTTTTAAATTTATTTTTTAGACAGAGTCTCACTCTATCACCCTGGGTAGAGTGCTGTAGCATCATAGCTCACAGCAACCTCAAACACCTAGGTTTAAGAGATTCTCTTGCCTCAGCCTTCCAGGTAGCTGGGACTACAGGTGCTCATCACAACACCCAGCTAGTTTTCTTATTTTTAGTAGAGATAGGGTCTCACTGTTGCTCAGGCTGGTCTCAAACTCCTGAGCTCAAGCAATCCACCCGCCTCAGCCTCTCAAAGTGCTAGAATTACAGGTGTGAGCCAAAGCGCCCGGCTAGATTTAAATTTTCAAAGGAGTCATTAGGGCGGCACCTGTGGCTCAAAGGAGTAGGGTGCTGGCCCCATATGCCGGAGGTGGCAGGTTCAAACCCAGCCCGGGCGAGAAACTCCAAAAAAAAAAGAATGTAAAAGGGGTCATTACTCCAGTAGCAACAAGTATACCTCACGCCCAGATCTTGGTTTCTAACACTGACTGTTCTGCAATTAAAAAACCTGGGCTTCATGAAGAAATGGCTAACTCTAGGACTGGGGCAGGAAATACATAAGATGAGCCTGGAGAGTGCTCCGTAGGGTCAGAAAGTAAGTAAGTGCTGAAAAACAAAAAACAAACAAACAAAAAAACACCTGACTACCAAATATAGAAAAGCTAGCTAGGTGTTGTGGCAGGTGCCTATAGTCCCAACTACTCAGAAGGCTGAGGCAAGAGGATCGCTTGAGCCCAAGAGTTTGAAGTTGCTGTGAGCTATGATGATACCACAGCATTCTACAAGGCCACGGAGTGAGACTCTGTCTCAAAAAGAAAAAAAAATGCTTAATATAATCAGGGGGAACAAATCCACCTCTATGGGGTGAAGCTATTGGGGTTTGTCTGGGAGAACAAATGGTGGGTCCCTGTGACTTGAGTGACTGGGAGGTGTGAGAGGGATGTGCTCTGGTCACAGGGCATAACTGTCAAGGCCTGCGGCATCCTAGAGCTACGTGAGCTTCCTAGGACAAGCTGATGGGGGTGGGGGGAACATGTTCACACAGATAACTCTGGAGAGTCCAAAACCACTGCCCCATCCCCTTTCCAAAGGGCCATGTTTCAAATCTGCAATCAAGGCAGCAGAAGGTAGGGCTTAAGGGGTGAGGATCCTGGAATCAGCTTCCTGAGGTCCAACCCAGTCTTGCCACATGCACACCAGATGAGGCCATCAGCAGTGTTCTCCCTTCTCTGTGTCTCTGCAAATAGCAAAAGGGATGGAACAAACTTACCTGGCACAGGTAAGCCTGAGGTGGTATCATCAGAGTTCCTATTATACACATCAAGAAATTACCATGGACTCTTTAACTCTCCAGTTAACCGCAGCAGTTGTTAAAATTACTTATGAAGTGGAACCAGAGGAAATTACAAGGAAAACAAAATGCAGCCCAGCAGGGGGCGTATGCATGTGTTAGCGCCCCCTGGAGGCAATGACTGAAGAGGCTGCCCAGTACCTACCATCCTTACCGGTGGGTCTAGCTTCGGCCCTCCTAGGAAGAGAGGCCTATGCTGACTATCCCTTCACACTGCACCACTGGGGCCTAGGACATTCATTGCCTGACACACAGTAGCCGCCTAACATAACATAACTCAAAAGCTAAAAATAAAGTTTGGGATCAGTATGGGAAGATGAAAGAAGTTCTAGAGATGGAGGTGGCACCTGTGGCTCAAGGAATGGGGTTCCGGGCCCATATACCAGGGGTGGCGGGTTCAAGCCTGGCCCCAGCCAAAACTGCAAAAAAAAAAAAAAAATAAATAAAGTTCTACAGATGGATAGTGATGATGGGTATACAGAAGTGTGAATGAACTCAATGCTAATAAACTGTTAGAGGTTAAAATGGTAAATTTCACATTATATATACTTCCCACAATGAAATAAGTGGCTGAGATCCAATCTCATCTTCACCTGCTCTTCTAGTTTTTGGCCAGGGCTGGGTTTGAACCCACCACCTCCTGTATATGGGGCCGACGCCCTACACCTTGAGCCACAGGCACTGCCCTCACCTGCTCTTCTAATTCTCCCTGACTACTCCTGGCTGTCTCCTTTATCAGATCCTATTCTCTAAGTAGGGAAAGGGACCCCTTCTGGGTCCTCTCCAAGCTCCACGGTCCCTTCCCAGTTGGTATCACCAGGCCCTTGGCTTTGATTCCAGCCCACTATCCTGAGCATTGCCTGCAGCTGTGGACCTCCAGACCCACTGGTCTGCTTAACATCTCCACCTGGAACCCTCACAGGCCCCTCATTCTCAAGATCATCAAATTAGAGCTCCCCTCCTTGACATGTCCCTCACTCCCATTTCCCCATCTCTGCTAATGGCTGTTGGCCCTTCCCTTAGATGCTCAGGTCTAAAACTCAAAAGCCAGGGGCAGTGGCTCATGCCTGTAATCCTAGCACTCCAAGGCGGGTGGATTGCTTGAGCTCAGGAGTTCGAGACCAGCCAGAGCAAGAGTAAGACCCTGTCTCTACTAAAAAATAGAAAAATTAGCCAGATGTGGTGGTGGGTACCTCTAGTCCCAGCTACTCAGGAGACTGAGGCAAGAAGACTACTTGAGCCCAAGAGTTTGAGGTTGTTGTGAGCTATGATGCCATGAGTGAGACTTTGTCCCTAAAACAAAATAAAATAAAACCTCAGCAGGCCCTATGATTCCCATCTTTCCTCGGCCCCAACTTCCAATCCACCAGCATATCTGCTGCTTTTCCTCTGAAGCACATCCTAAGCCCACCCTCTTCTCTTTCTCTTTTTTTCCTTAAGAGACAGAGTCTCCCTTTGTGGTCCTCGGTAGAGTGCCGTAGCATCACAGCTTACAGCAACCTCCAACTCCTGGGCTTAGGTGATTCTCTTGCCTCAGCCTCCTGAGTAGCTGGGACTACAGGCGCCCGCCACAATGCCCAGCTATTTTTTTGTTGCACTTTTGGCCGTGGCTGGGTTTGAACCTGCCACCTTCCGTATTTGGGGCCAGCGCCCTACTCACTGAGCCACAGGCACTGCCCTAAGAAGAAATTTTTTTAAAGGATGTAGTCTCGATGGGCGCAGTGGCTCACACCTGTAATCTTAGCACTCTGGGAGGGCTAAGGCAGGAGGATTGCTTGAACTCACAAGTTTGAGACCAGCAAGAGTGAGACCCCCATCTCTACTAAAAATGAAAGATTAAGGCAAGAGGATCACTTGAACCCAAGAGTTTGAGGTTGCTGTGAGCTATGATACCACAGCACTCTACCAAGAGCAACAAAGTGAGACTCTGCCTCAAAAAAAAAAAAAGATAAGAGTCTTTCACTCTGTCACCCAGGCTAGAATACAGTGATAGTATCATTGCTCATAGCAACCTCAAACTCCTGGGCTCAAGTGATCCTTTTGCCTCTGCCTCCTGAATAGGTGGGATAATAAGCATGTACCACAACCAGCTAATTTTTAAAATTTTTTTTTTTTTTTGAGACAGAGCCTCAAGCTGTCACCCTGGATAGAGTGCTGTGGCATCACAGCTCACAGCAACCTCCAATTCCTGGGCTCAAGCGAATCTCCTGCCTTTGCCTCCCAAGTAGCTGGGACTACAGGCGCCCGCCACAACACCCGGCCATTTTTTGGTTGCAGCCGTCATTGTTGTTTGGCGGGCCCAGGCTGGATTCGAACCCGCCAGCTCAGGTGTACGTGGCTGGCGCCTCAGCCCGTTGAGCCACAGG
>CAUYRH010062942.1:0-15208 GCA_963574655.1 Perodicticus potto | reverse complement strand
TTTTTTTTGAGACAGAGCCTCAAGCTGTCACCCTGGATAGAGTGCTGTGGCATCACAGCTCACAGCAACCTCCAATTCCTGGGCTCAAGCGAGTCTCCTGCCTCTGCCTCCCAAGTAGCCGGGACTACAAGCGCCCACCACAACGCCCAGCCATTTTTTGGTTGCAGCTGTTGTTGTTGTTTGGCAGGCCGGGCTGGATTCGAACCCTCCAGCTCAGGTGTACGTGGCTGGCGCCTTAGCCCGTTGAGCCACAGGTGCCGAGCCCCCTTCAGAGGTTTGAGAGAATTTTCCTTCAGTCACTCCTTTGTGCATCCATGTCCTCTGAGGCTTGACTTCAGACTCCATCATTTGGCAAAGAAGGGCTGGCCACAGTTTCTAAAGAGTCCTTTACTCTTCAGGGAAGAATCCTTTACTCTACCCTCCCTCCCCTCAGCCTGAGGAAAAAAGGCAACTTCCTTCATAGCATCTCCTCAAAAGGAGCCTGCTCTGTTTGTGTCCCCTTATTTTTCAGTCATTACCCCTTTAATGACTCCTTTTGTAAGTATGGGTCAGATAAAGTCTTGAACAATTTTTCTGCAAATAACGCACAGACATACAGAAGCGCAAAATTTAGAAAGCATCCTCAACTTTGCCTCCAGAATTTCATTAGCACAGACTTCCTGTTAAAAAGAGGAAGTGTATTTTAAACTTTAAAATACCTTATAGCAAATTGAATTAAAAAAAAAAACACCTCATAATAATTCAGAGATACTTGTTCTAGGTATAGACTTAACTTTGGGGAGGATTATGCTGTATGTACACTTTGGTACCTTATGTACTTTTTTAATGAATTATTTTATATTACTAAAGCAAATTATGCTCAATAGAAAAATATGAAGTAAAATATCACCCAGAACGCCACTACCAAGAAGTAACTACTATTAAACTAATTATCCGTACATCTGTATTTGTCTTATGGTAATACTATACAATTTGTATTTAGTCACGCATAATGTACTTTTTTATATCCCAGGCACAGTGGCTCATGCCTGTAATCCTAGCACTCTGGAAAGCTGAGGTGGATGAATTGTTTGAGCTCAGGAGTTCAAGACCAGCCTGAGCAAGAGTGAAACTCCCATCTCTACAAATATAGAAAAACTAGCCAGGCATAGTGGCACACACCTGTAGTCTCAGCTACTTGGAGGCTGAGGGAAGAGGATTGCTCAAACCCAAGAGTTTGAGGTTGCTGTGAGATATGATGACATCATGGCATTCTACCCAAGGTGACAGAGTAAGACTGCTCAAAAAAAATTTTTTTTCGTGACTCTTCGAGTCTACATAGTATTTTAGCAGATAAATATGCCATAATTAACCATTAACCAATCTCTTAGCATTGGACACCAAAGTTGTTGTTGTTGTTGTTGTTTACTAAGAGATAGGGTATCGCTATGTTGCCCAGGCAGTGTGGAGATCATAGCCCAATAAAGCCTCTAATTCTTGGACTGAAGTGATCACCTGGCCTCAGCCTCTCAAGTAGCTGGGACACACATCCTTGTGCCCAGCACATTTTTATTTTTTTTTTTGCAGTTTCTTGGTTTTTGTTTTTTGTTTTTTTTTGGCTGGGGCTGGGTTAGAACCTACCACCTCCAGTATATGGGGCTGGCACCCTACTCCTTTGAGCCACAAGTGCTGCCCATTTTCTTTTTTTTTTTTTTGAGACAGAGTCTCACTTTATCCCCCTTGGTAGAATGCCGTTGCGTTATAGCACACAGCAACCTCAAACTCCTGGGCTCAAGTGGTTCTCTTGCCTCAGCCTTCCGAGTAGCTGGGACTACAGGTGCCTGCCACAACACTCAGGTATTTTTAGAGATGGGGATCTCAATCTTGTTCAGGTTGGTCTCCAACCTGTGAGCTCAGGCAATCCACCTGCCTCGGCCTCCCAGAGCACTAGGATTACAGGCGTGAGCACTTCACTTGGCCTTCATTTCTTGTTCTTATAAATAATGTTGGTGTGAACATTTCAGTGCAGTAAGCATTTTTTCATATTTCTGTAAAAACATGAATCTGAATTTTTTTTTCTTTTTGTGAGACAGAGCCTCAAGCTGTCACCCTGGATAGAGTGCCATGGCATCACAGCTCACAGAAACCCCCAATTCCTGGGCTCAAGCGAGTCTCCTGCCTCCGCCTCCCAAGTAGCTGGGACTACAGGTGCCCGCCACAACGCCTGGCCATTTTTTGGTTGCAGTCGTCGTTGTTGTTTGGCGGGCCCGGGCTGGATTCGAACCCGCCAGCTCAGGTGTACGTGACTGGCACCTTAGCCCATTGAGCCACAGGAGCCGAGCCATGAATCTGAATTTTTAAGGGTTTTTTTTTTTTGAGACAGAGCCTCAAGCTGTCACCCTGGAGTGCTGTGGCATTAGAGTGCTGTGGCATCACAGCTCACAGGAACCTTCAACTCCTGGGCTCAACTGAGTCTCTTGCCTCTGCCTCAAGCAGTCCTCCTGCCTCAGCCTCCAGATTATTGGGACTTCACAGATAACATGCCAGCACACCTGCTTGATCCATATTTTGTCTCTTTAAATCATTGACTTAATTGTATTGCTTCTGGAGCCTTGTAATTACAGTGCATCAGCATTCCTTAGGTTGACTCCTACCTCTAATTGATTGTCTTCACTCTTAAAAATTGACATTATTGGGCGGTGCCTGTGGCTCAGCAAGTAGGGTGCCAGCCCCATATACCAAGGGTGACAGGTTCAAACCCGGCTCTGGTGGAACTGCAAAACAAAAAAATAGCTGGGCGTTGTGGCAGGTGCCTGTAGGCCCAGCTACTCAGGAGGCTGAGGCAAGAGAATCGCCTAAGCCCAGGAGTTGGATGTTGCTGTGAGCTGTGTGATGCCACGGCACTCCACCAAGGGCGATAAAGTGAGACTCTGTCTCTACCAAAAAAAAAAAGAATATTCAAAAAGATTTGGGGCTTTAAGAACAACCGTAGATGCCATTATTATCATTCTATAGTAGTGTTCCTTTTAGTAACAGTATTCCATTGCAGAGATTCATCTTTGGGACTACAGTTTTTCAGGCCAATTCAAAGTTTTCAAGTAAGGATTTGCAAAGCTACTAAGTAGTCTGCTTTTACAGAACCACAGAAATAAGCCAAAGGTTTTTTTTAAGCTATACTAGCACTGTGCATCTGAGATTAAAATCTGTTACCAGAGATTAACTGTGATCCTTTCAAAACAGCTCAAGATTTTTTGTTTTTTCACTCAGATTTCATAGTTGATACCGAAGGCAGAAAATGGATGAATATTTTGCATTTCAGTTCTCTTAAGGAACAATTAACTTGGAATGGCTTTTGGAAGCTGTTAAAAACCTATCTCCTACGAGCTAAAGTATAATGTCTTCTGATAGAAGTGAAGGAGAAAGGAGGAAGAGATAACAAATTATTATTATTATTTTTTTATTTCAAAGGTCTTCGAACTGTCATTCCAGGGACAGTTATGAAAGGAAAAGATCTTGTAAATTTGCCCTTTAACTCAGCCCTGCCAGAAATGAAAGAGGCGATCTTTATACTGTCAATAAGCCCGAGTCTTGGCTGCTAAATTGGCAAGTCATGAACACATTCCAGCAAGGTCAGGGCTCTCTAGGCCTCATGCATCGCTATCTTCTAGTCTCCTTCAAATTTCTCTCCCTCCCCCATAATGAATAGCCCCAAAGCCTTGCCCTCTCCCTTCTTTCAAGGCCCTGTGCAGCTATGGTTAAGAGTGGGCCTTGATGGCTTGAGCGCCCGTAGCTCAGTGGTTAGGGTGCAGGCCACATACACCAGGGCTGGCAGGTTTAAACCTGGCGTGGGCTTGCTAAACAGCAATGACAATACAACAAAAAAATAGCCAGGTGTTGTCATGGGCACCTGTAGTCCCAGCTACTTGGGAGGCTGAGGCAAGAGAATCACTTAAGCCCAAGAGTTTGAGGTTGCTGTGAGTTGTGACAACATAGCACTCTACCAAGGCGACATAGTGAGACTACGTCTCAAAAAAAAAAAAAAAAAAAAAAAAACAGTAGGCCTTGAGAGTCAGAGGAAGCCAGATTCAGATTCCAGTTCTGTCCTTTCCAAACTGTGTGACCTTGAACAGATTAACATTTCTGGCCCTCAGTTTCCTTCCCTATAAATTGGGACTATTTCTTTCTTTGTTGGGAGGATTACATGATAGACAGGACATAATGTTTAGCAGAATGGCTGGCACAAATAATAAATTCTCAATAGATAGGAGTAATTATTAATCATCCTTCTACCTGCCCTCAGTGCCCCCTCCTTTGGCCATTTGCCTCCTAATTGGTCTCCAACCAACAGCCTACTTGCCTGAGTTGCTTGCTGTTCCTTATATCAATCTTGCCTTTTGAACGTGCTTTTTGTTCTCCTATCTGCTTGGTAAACTCCTACTCATTCATCAAAACTCAACTCAAACCTTGCTATCCTGATGATGAAAGTATAAATTGATAAGGTATCTTTGAAGAGGAATTTTACAATAATTATCAAAATTTAAATGCCCCAACCCATGTATCCAGGGATTCTATTTCTAGGAGTATGTCCTACAGATGTCCTCACAGAAGAACAAAAAGTGAATCTACAAAGATACTCTTTGTAATAGCAAACGACTATAAAATCCTTCAAGTCTGATATGGCACATTGATTTATCCCTACAATAAAAGACTACGGGACTATTAAAAAGAAGCAGCTCTATATGCACTGATTTCCAAAATGTATTGTTAAATGAAAAAAATGGAAGTATAAAAAGCTGAGTAGAAGATGCATCAATTTGTCTACTAAACAAAAGAGAGAAGAGTAATATTATTCATATTAATAGTGGTTGCCTCAGATGGGCAGACAAGAGTCTAGGTAAGTTTCTTTTTCACTGTATATTCTTTCTTTTTTCTTTTTTTTTTTGAGACAGAGACTCAAGCTGTCACCCTGGGTAGAATGCCATGGCATCACAGCTCACAGCAACCTCGAACTCCTGGGCTCAAGCTAGTTTCCTGCCTCCGCCTCCCAAGTAGCTGGGACTATAGGCGCCCACCACAACACCTGGCTATTTTTTGGTTGCAGCCGTCGTTGTTTGGTGGGCTCGGGATGGATTTGAACCCACCAGCTCAGGTGTATGTGGCTGGTGCCTTAGCCACTTGAGCCACAGGCGCCAAACCACTGTATATTCTTTTGTATTGCTGGAAACTAAGTCCATCCATGTGAATAAAGTATTACTTTTTTTTTCTTGGCCAGGGCCAGGTTTGAACCCACCACCTCCAGTATATGGGGCTGGTGCCCTACTCCTTTGAGCCACAGGCGCTGCCCAGTATTACATTTTTTTAAATGTAAAAAATCACTTCAATTCCAGCATCTCTTCCTTTGGGAAGCTTTGGCCGGCCCTCTCCTTTCTAGGAAGTTTCTCCCTCCTTCATTCTCCCAAACTTCTCACAGTATTTACCTCTATAATTTACAGCACTTATCTCATTGTATTGACAATTTCCTTGGAAAACTAGCAAACATTTAGAAGCTAAGATTGGTACTGTATTCATTTCTATGTTCCTAGGATACAGCACAAGGTGATATATACACACACACTTTTTTTTTTAAGAGTGAATTGAAAAGTGACTTGATACTGCTCCTCTCTCCCACCCTTACCCTTATCCTATTCTGGTTGTTCACAGGACAGTTTGAGGCTGAGCTCTGTAGACTCACTTTTATGATCTGACCCCAGCCTTTATTAACCCATAGCCCCAGCAAGTCTTGTGGCTCCTGCTACACCTGATGTTTTATTGTTTTTGTAGTTGTTTGTTGTTTTGTATTTTAAAAATCTGCCTTGTAGCGGGTGTTGTGGCAGGTGCCTGTCCTCCCAGCTACTCGGGAGGCTGAGGCAAGAGAATTGCCTGAGCCCAGGAGTTGGAGGTTGCTGTGAGCTGTGTGACGCCATGGCACTCCACCGAGGGTGATAAAGTGAGACACTGTCTCTAAAAAAAAAAAAAAAAAAAAAATCTGCCTTGGTATGGGTGCTCATGTCTGTAATCCTAGCACTCCAGAAGGCCAAAGTGGATGGATCTCTTGAACTGAGGTGTTTTGAGACCAGCTTGAGTAAACGCAAAACTCCATCTCTACTAAACATACAATAACTAGCTGGGCATAGTGGCAGGCACCTGTAGTCCCAGCTACTCGGGAGTCTGAGGCAAGAGGATTGCTCAAGTCCGAGAGTTTGAGGTTGCCCTGATAATGACACCACAGCACTTTACCTAGGGTAAAAGAGTGAGACTCTGTCTCAAAAAATAAAATAAAATAAAAGTAAAAAAATAAAAATCTGCAATGTCCTCAAACACTTCTTGCTTTCCCAACTTCCCTGCCAAGGTAGACTGCTTTGTGACCAGCTCATTAGTCAATTCTTTGAAGCCTTCCTGTCCCCTTGAACCTTAGTCAGATAAGCTTAACTTGATGTTCTCTCAGCTTTCTGATCAAACTTAGTTTGATCAGCATTCTTAGTTACAAGATGATCACTTATCGTTTATGGCAATTATCATTTTTCTTGTTAGTGTACCCAACAAAAACAAAGTCTCTTCAAGAGACTTTGATTATTTCACTTTATCTTACTCTTCCCAGAATTTATGCCTGGCACATAGCAGGTACTCAATAAATAATTGTTGCATGAATGGATGAATGAACAACTTAATAATAAATGCTCATATATTTTGGTGGGCTGCACTTGAAGGCCATCCATTACTTATTGGGGGCAATATACCCGTATGCTGTGCTTGTCAGATTCACATCTCAACTTGGCACCTTAAAGTGGAAGCTTTTTTGTGTTTGCCACGCTAATGCAGGTGAAGAAACCTAATTACATGTGCCCTCCGTCAGCACACAAGCCCTCGAAATAGGATTGCTGGATTTAGCAAATAAAAGTACACATTGCCCAGTTAGATTTGAATTTCAGATAAACAACCAACAATATGTTGCATATACATATGTCTCATATATTATTTATACTAAAAAAAATCACTGTTTATCAGAAATTCATATTTGACTGATGTAATGTATTTTCTGTGGCAGCTCGACCTCAAAGACAAATTCCCAAATGCTGTCTTCCTACGTTGAGATCCAGTAATCCTCACAGCATTTTATGAACGATGCAATTTTATCATCTTTATTAAATAAATAGGCAACCAAAGTCTCTCAGCTCTGCTAAAATTTTTACATATATTTAAACCCTCTGATTTCTTCAAAAACTCTTTTATTCTATTTTAACAGCAGAGTTAGATTCTAATTTGTAATAAACTGGCCTCTTAGCCACTTAACAGAATTGGATTTGTAAGGGAGAATCCCAGTGACTCTTTCCATCAGTTCTCTGGGTGTTTTCTTGTAGCCTCTGTTTTTCAGTATGTCTTAGTTACAGGGAGACTTTCCTCTAATGGCATCGGTCATTAGAAAACCTGCAAAGCTGGTTGGGGTGTAAAATGCCACTTCCCTGTGGTAGAAAGTTACCCAGGCCACCTGTGCTGGCCTCCCTCAGCAATTATTACATGTTTTTACAGACTGCGCTGTCCACGACAAAGCGTTTTTTTTCCTTTTTAAATATGGAACACTTGACGAATTCGTGTGTCATCCTTGTGCAGGGGCCATGCTAATCTCTTCATTGTTCCAATTTTAGTATATGAGCTGCTGAGCCAAGCACTGACAAGATTTTTCTAAAAGTTAAAAACACCATCTGATCTGCAAAGAGGCATTTTCAGATTTCAGTTTCTTAGCGCTAGTAAATCAACATGTAGGCCAAAAATCCAGGCAACCAACTTCAGCTGCACATATTTTTGTTTCAAAGGCACAGTTCCCATTAAATCACATTCCCCTGAAGCTTCAAAGTAGATGGCAGTTCTACACGACACACCCTTGTGTTACACGTAATTAATTTTCCCGTGGTTCTAGAAAGAAAATGTCACAAATGCCATTCCTTCTTTAACATCCAAACTTGAAAATTACAACCTAAACACAATCCCTAGGTGTCTAAATTCATGCAAAGCAATTGTTTAGGACTCAAAAACAGTAGCTCTGCGTTCTGAAAAAAAAAATCACAAAACGTTGTCAGTTATCACTAAGAAGTGGCTATTGGAATTTGAGAGAATTTACATTTGGGGAAAAAAAGGACACGATAAAAGGGGGTTGGGGTAGGGGTGGAACGTGGCTTAATTTGGCCGAGAAGCATGGGGAAACTGGCTCAGTTTGGGAGTGGAAAATCAAGTTGCCAGGGCCACGATAAGCCTGGAACTTCACCTCCGCATTTGGTGAGAATCCATCCAGAGATCGGCAGTAACCTCTGCAATCAGGGCAGAGCGTTAAGAGTGGAGGGTAATGCCTGACAGCAATTTTCAGCAGAAGAGACATCACCGAGAAACCATCAGAGGAGGAATGCAGCGAAAGGAGATTTTTCATCTTTGGCAATGGACTGAAAAGATATTTAACGGGTCAAGAGCTTTCCTTCGGGGAGACCAGTCTTTCTTATTCAGTTGTTTCAGGAACTTTCCTAGTAATAAGATTAATTCAAAACCTCGCGGAGCGCAGGAGAATCTATCTTGGATGCTCACGTTGCAAAAATCTAGAGCATTGTTATTTATTTTGTCTTAAAAGTAAGACAAAAATAAACTACTGCCTGTCAATCATTAAGATTCCAACCTGAAGGAAAGTTCTTCGACAACGAAGGACGAGGGGGAAAAAAGATCTCATAGATTATTCAGCCGTAAAAACTGTTTTCTAAAGAGAGGATAAGTTTTCTGATCGTGCTTTGCTTCTTAAATAAAATTATCTTATTTTCTAGTAATTTTTAGTAAGCTATAATTTGCCCATACACCTGGCAAAAATGAATTTTCTTTGCTTCAGAAACCATTCATTTTTAAACCTGTTGCACAGGGTGAGTTTATGAAATTATTCCTTTTGTCCTGTTCCCGAGTTCAGCTGCTCTCCTCTGCGCCAGAGTTGGTATTTTAGGGCTTGTTTCGGTTTAGATTTGGGGTTTTTTTAAACTTGATTTTGAGGAGACCTATACATTCCCACATTATTCACCCAGTTACAGACTTAGTGTTTCCCTAGGAATTGTCTCCGAATTTATTTTTATTTCCGCTAGGAAGATAAAATGGAGGCCCCGATTCACGTTTTGGCTGCCCAAGAGCTGTACGCCAGGACCACAGCACAGAAACCTGGGGCAGGAAACGAGTGGGCGCCTTTAAGAGGAAGCCATGGTGTTTTTCCACTGCCCGGCCGGCCCCGCCCACGCGGCAGGAAGCGGGGCGGGGCCGAGCGCGCCTCCGTTGCCAGGATACCGCCGCCTCCGCCCGGGCTCCCAGGGCTGCTTTGTTTCCAAGATGGCCTCTGCGTGCTGTTTTAGCGCGCCAGGGTCAGAGTCGGTTGCACACCCTTGATCTTAGCAGAAAGAGTTGTATGGCTGGCTTTAAGAGTTCGATGTCAATACCTACTTACTATTATAAACTTAGAAAAATCCTTCCAGTTAGATTGGATGGGAGAAAAATCCGAAGAGTGCCTCCAGGGGAATAAGCCGTGGATTCTTAGCCTTTTTGTGGCAGGGTTTTCACATTCCTTGTTCCTTTTGTTAAGAATTCTGGGTTTTCCTGCTGAACTAGCTCAGAAAGCTCTGATAGTTAAAAAATGGGCTGTGACTCTGAACTACAGTAACCATATAATTACGTGGAGTTCAAGTAGGGTAATGACGCCCCTCCCCTGACGCTGTATACTCCCTTTGCAAAAACACCTGTTGATATTTCTGTTTTTCTTTTCCTCGAAAGGTTTGTACCCAGATCTGATCTTATGGTACCATTATTATTGTTAGGTTGTAAGATCCTTTGGGGACAGAAACTTTGTTTTAAACATTTTTGTATCTCAGAGGTGTTTCTGCTTCAAATAATGTTGCTAAATGATACTAATAGTTATTGAGCCTTTTTACTCCACTAACCAGTAAGCCTTAAGGTAGGTACCTCCATTTTATAAATAGAGAAACAAAGGTACCAGGAGGCTAAATAACTGCCTTAAATGCCACAACTAGTAAACTGTGGAACCCGGGATTGAAACCAAAGTCGTTTGAGAAGAGCCCACGCGCTGGGCAGCCATTGTGCTTTACTGCCTTCGTAAATTCTATTTATGTTTGGGTGTGTGTGTGCGAGACAGTCTCACTTTGTCGCCCAGGGTAGGGTGTCGTGGCGTCACAGCTCACCGCAACCTCAAACTCTTGGGCTCAAGCGATTCTCTTCTCTCAGCCTCCCAAGTAGCTGGGACTACAGGCGTCCGCCACAATGCCCGGCTATTTTTAGAGGTGGGGGGGGTCTCCCTGTACTTAGGCTGGTCTCGAACTTGTGAGCTCAGGCAATCCACCCGCCTCGGCTTCCCAGAGAGCTGGTATTACAGGCATGAGCCACCGCGGTGTCTATAAATCCAGGGAGTGCATGATTACTCGAAGTGCGGCACTTTCAGGAAGTAAAGTGAAAGCTTTTGCCTGTGTTATGCCCTTCTTTGTTAACAGATTTTTGTATTAAGTTTTAGTGGTCAGGGCATTTTAGATGTTTACCTGTGAGCTGAAATATCCAAACCTAGCCAACTGAGGCGTCAGGTATTGGGGAAACATAATTAAAAACAAGCTCCTGCCAACCCCGGAAAATCTCTCTGCAAAAAAATCAGAAGAAAAACAGTTTTATTGCATAACTATCAAACCAAAACATGATGTGCATCACAAGAAATCAGCTGAGAGATTGCAGAGTCAGAAATGTCACCCTTTTACATACCCCAGCTAACACGCCCTGTTGCCGTAGATAAACAATAACTAGTCCCCAAGTAACTGGACTTGACAACATCATTTGTTTTTTGGTTCTTTTTTTGAGACAGAGCCTCAAGCTGTCACCCTGGATAGAGTGCCGTGGCATCACAGTTCACAGCAACTTCCAATTCCTGGGCTCAAGCGAGTCTCCTGCCTCCGCCTCCCAAGTAGCAGGGACTATAGGCGCCTACCACAATGCCAGGCCATTTTTTGGTTGCAGCCGTCGTTGTTGTTTGGCAGGAGGGGCTGGATTCGAACCGCCAGCTCAGGTGTACGTGGCTGGCGCCTTAGCCCGTTGAGCCACAGACACCTAACCGACAACATCATTTGTTACTCATAGTTTATCTGAAATTCGCCTGGCAATTGGTAGCTGGTGATCTGTGTTAGCTAATTAGCTTCATTCGAAGGAAAAATAAACATATGTATGCTAGGACAGTAGGTTTGCAACTTGGAGTAAGGCACCCAACAAGAGTTAGACTCCTAGCCTTTAGGAAATAGGGACACTGCCTTCTGTGGTGATTGCATTTCAAAGAGGCAGCTCCCAGGTCAAAAAATGAGAAAGGCATTCCTGCGTTGTAAAACTGGCAAGAAGTTTATTTAGCCTTTAAAAAGATTTACATACTTCTCAAAGCAATAGGGAAAGAATTTACCATTACCAGTTTTCTCAAATGCTGAAAGAAAGGGAGGGAGGAGGGTCTTTCTCCATTATCTGTATGAGAGGCTTATTTATTTACATTTTAGATCTGTATCTATGTCAGGGTTCAGAGACCAGCTCTTTCAATCAGAGTCTGCCTGCGTTCGAATTTACACCTCGCTGGTTTACCCTTTCCACAGACATACTGAGTCAAATAGTAAGTAGGAAGCCGGAAGTATATTACCAAATAGTGAGGGTTAAATTCTCTGTCTGGATTCAAATTCTTACTTCTTAGTTTCTTTGAAAGTAAACCTAATTTCTAGCAGATGCTGAAGTGTATTTGCATGTTGCACCAGATCAGGAAAATGTGTCTAAGAAATTCCAAATAGGCAACTGGCTTTGATGTTCTTTTGAGTTCAGTCTTTGCTCCTTAGTTCCCCTTTTCTTTTCTTTCTTTTTTTTTTTTTTTTTGGCCAGGGCTGGGTTTGAACCCCCCACCTCCAGCATGTGGGACCAGCACCCTACTCCTTTGAGCCACAGGTGCCACCCCTTAGTTCCCCTTTTCAATGTACAGCATTGGAGATGCCTGGCAGAGAGGACACAATCCCTCCAGAGCTTCAGATACTTCTGCTTCTAGCAAACCACTTTAGCTTCTTTTCCAAAAGACTCAGGCTGCTCGTGGCTCCATGTCTTAGCACGTGCTGACACTTCAACCTGGAGCACCTCCCCTAGCAAGAAAGCTCACCTAGCCTTTCCTTCTGGAATTCTTCCCTGACCTGCCTCGCTGCTCACCCATCTGCATCTGATTTGGTCTGCCGGGTTCCCAGACCACTTGGCAATTTCCCCTGTTATGACACACAAATAGCTGCATGTCGTGTTTAATTTTCTAGTCCGTAAGCTGCTGCTTCTTCTTTTTTTTTTTTTTTTGGTTGCAGCCGTCGTTGTTTGGCAGGCCCGGGCTGGATTCGAACCCGCCAGCTCAGGTACACGTGGCTGGCGCCTTAGCCTGTTGAGCCATAGGCGCCGTTGCCCGTAAGCTTCTTATTGTATATTTAAATACCATATTTTTATTCCCAGCACATCACAGCAGGGTACGTACCTACATGAGTAGAACTGACATATCAGACTGGTGACCTACAGGCCTACAGCCCTCCAAACATTTGTTTGACTCTTTTTTAAATGTTTTTAAATTTAAGGCCACATTTTATAATCAAGGTTTACATAGAAATCAGGGACTTCGGCTTCTCTTGAAGAATAAGATGAGGTCCAGCTGGGTCTGCTTCTACGTGGCAGCAGGTGTCTGACTCAGAAACGTGGCTGCCGTTTTAGATGGGACATGAGCTGTCCACTTCGCTAGAGCTACTGCCATTCCTTATTGCTTCTGTATTGAAGCTAAGTGTGACGTGTTGTTTATATTGAGTCTGCACTGATGTCTTTCTTGAAGTTAAATATTTCTCAATACCCAAAAAGAGAAAATAAGACTAAAGCATCATCTAAGAATAATAGGAGGGAGCCCATTTCTTAGACAAAATGAAGAGTTGCCTTGTGTTTATTAGGCACGTAAAATATGTCTGTCCCCATTTTTCTTAAATCCATCTGCATTGCTTACTAAAGTTATCTTCCTGGGCTGGGAGTGGGGACTCACGCCTGTAATCCCAGCACTCTGGGAGGCCAAGGCGGGTGGATTGCCCTGAGCTCAGAGGTTAGAGACCAGCCTGAACCAGAGTGAGACCCTGTCTCTCCAAAAAAAAAAAAAATTAGGGCATTGTGGCGGGCCCCTGGAGTCCCAGCTACTTGGGAGGCTGAGGCAAGAGAATCACTTAAGCCCAAGAGTAGGAGGTTGCTGTGAGCTATGATGCCATAGCACTCTACCGAGGGTGACATAGTAAGACTCTGTCTTAATAAAAAATAAATAAAATAAATAAAGTTATCTTCCTGGCCACTGTGAATATTTGTATTTTTGATCCTTAGGATAGATACTCAAAAACTATTGGGGCTGAGCGTGGTGGCTCACACCTGTAAGTTCAGCGCTCTGGAAGGCTAAGGCAGGCAATGACTGGATTGCTTGAAGTCAAGAGTTCGAGAGCAGCCTGAGCAAGAATGAGGCACTGTCTCTACAAAAAATGGGAAAAAATTAGCCGGATGTGGTGGCATGTGCTTACAGTCCCATCTGCTCAGAGGATGAAGCAGGAGGATTGCTTAAGCCCAGGAGTTTCAGGTTTCAGTGAGCTATGATGATGCCTCTACACTCTAGCAGGGCGACTATGAAAAATAAAACTATTGGGGGGTGGGAGATGGGAGAAGGAAGGAAGGAAAAATATTCAGCAAATGATTAAGATTCCAGAACAGAATTTTCAAATTACCCACTTAATCAGGCAATTAAACAGACTTCTAAATTACCACCTTTATTTAGCTAATCCTTTAGTTTCACCCTGAACATCTTTTCTAATCCTTGCTTGATTTTGGTTGGGTGTGGGAAATGAAGGAACAGAAAGGTAAGATACCTTTTTCACCTGAAATAAGGGTCATGACCTACGCTCATGACAAAAGACAGGTTAACAAGACAGAAGCATAACTTATTTAATCCAAGTTTTACATGACAAAGGCCTCAGAAATGAAGAAAAAACACCCAGGAAAGCTCAGGTTTGATGAAGAATGGACAGCCACGTAAAAATGGGCGAAAAGGGTATCACCTAATGGTAATAGACTGAGGCGGGGAAACTCAGCAAGGCCTGTGTGTTCAGATTCTTCGTAGCTTCTCTGTGCAGTGTTCCTGCCTCCTGAGTAGAGGGCAGGACCCCTTCTGCTGGAATGAGGGTCTTATGATCTACTATCAGACAAAGTAGGTCAGAGAATTTCTTTATGTCAAGCTCCTACGCAGAAGGTTAATGTAATATTTCTAGTTTCTGAGACCCACCTTGGGGAAGAGGAATTCTAGTTTCTATGGCCCGACTTGGGGTAGAAAGGGAAACAAGACAGGAGGGTAAAAGAAGGTCAGAGAGAGACTGTGCTTCTGATGCCTTTCCACTGGCCTTCAGATCAAAGCACTCAGCACGCCAAAGCCCCAAACTTTCAAGTACTGTTTTCTGAGGCCCAACAACACAATACTCAGATTCCTATAGCCACTATTTTAGCACAAACCTGTGAGATAAGTTTCTATATATGCCTTTTGTCTAAAGGCATGAAATACCTGCAAAAAACATTGAGTTCGTGCAGGCAATTTTTCAAATCATTATCCACAGAACCTTATACGTGATAGACAATATTTGCTTAGTAGAACTAGGTACTGTCATGCAAGACTTAGGAACAGGAGAAAAATGTTAGTCCTGTTGCTATCAGTGCTTACGTGTCAAACTGAGTTTCCAAATAAATGCTAACTTTCCTTCCTAAACACCAGGGAGATAAGAAGTGGTGCACATCCAAGGGCTCAGATATTAAATGTTCTGTATCACATCAAACTGATCAAAATAACAAAACCATGATTCAGAAGTTACTAACATTGTTTTTCATTCCAGAGATGTAGTTAATAAAGTTTTGGTTTTTAAGGAAGTATTTTCTGGGTTTTTTTTTTGAGACAGAGCCTCAAGCTGTCACCCTGGATAGAGTGTCCTGGCATCACAGCTCATAGCAACCTCCAATTCCTGGGCTCAAGCGAGTCTCCTGCCTCTGCCTCCCAAGTAGCTGGGACTACAGGCGCCCGCCACAACACCTGGCCATTTTTTGGTTGCAGCCGTCATTGTTGTTTGGCGGG
>CAUYRH010062936.1:0-36222 GCA_963574655.1 Perodicticus potto | reverse complement strand
GAGCGGGCAATTCTCGGCAAAACTCACATGCGCCGCCCCCACTCCCGCCGCGACTCTGGCCCCCGCTCCAGCTCCAGCCGCGGCTGCTCCCAACGCGCTGGTAGCGGCGGCGGTGGCCGCGGGCTCCAAACCCGGGCCATCCAGGTAAGCACATTTTTAAAAAATACTTCTATAATTGGTAGTTTAGATTGCCTCGGAGTCTTCCATGTTAATTTTTGCTGATTTTTCCGCCAACTTGTTTTTCATATAGTAATATAAGCTCTGAGCGCAAAGACTCCATTTTCCATTTTGTTTGAGTACCTCAAAAGATCAGCTACTTGGCAAATACTTGGGTTTGGCAAGTACTAGTATCATGCTGTCTAACCTGTTAAAGCATATTGGTGTCTTAGGGCAAACTATCTTTTAAAGACGAAGAATAGCTGCTTGATTGCTGTCACCATAGTAAGTTAGCTAACAATGCAATGATGAAACTAGCAATGTGCCTGATTCACATTCAAAGAATGGTGTAAGAGCTTAGATCGTCTAACCCTTTCAGGATAGGACATTCATTTACTGTCTAGTTGAGGACAACCAAGTCTAAATGATGTACAATGAGCAAAAGTTGGTCTCCTAAATCAAATAATCATAGTAATCTAAAGCATACTCAAAGTATGTGGGTATTATTTTATAGTTTTATATTAGATTTTAAACTCTTTCAGGTAGGAATATCATAAAAATAGAAATTAAATACAGACATGCCTTATTTTATTATGCTTTGCTTTATTGTGCTTCACAGATACTGAGTTTTTTTTTTACAAATTGAAAGTTTGTGGCAGTTGAGCAAGTCTATCAGCGCCATTTTTCCAACACCATGTACTTACTTTGGTAGCATTTTTTAGCAATAAAGTATTTTTAAATAGGGTATATCCTATTTTAGCCATAATGCTATTGCACACTTCATAGACTACAGTATAGTGTAATCATAGCATTTATATGCACTGGGAAACCAACAAATTTGTGTGGCTTTATTGTGATATTCACTTCATTGCGGTGGTGTGGAAGCAAACCCACCGTATGCCTCTATATAGACAAGTATTAGCCATCAAAAGTGCCATCTTAGAATTATTGTAGAAGTTCTTCCACTACTCAAAATATTTTTGTTATATCCTTAAAGCTGGTTTGAGTTACAGAAGAAAATCACTAATCATTCACACATTACTTTATGCTCAATTACATCTCGATTTTAACCAAATGGTATCCTGTTTGATTATGTTATTGCCAATGATTGCTTTGAATTTGGCCTAGTTACAAGTAATTTGTAAAAGTTTGGCTTTATGACCACTAAGGAGTATATGTCAAAAAGGGGGTGGTAGTCTGAGGTTATATCTCAAAGAGGAATTCCTAAAGTGCCATGTTCAAAGAGAATGCCAATGATAGGCATTTGTCCTAATGAAATAGCAACTTTGAAAGAGACAAAATCTTTTACAGTTTTGAAGATTAGATAATGCATTCATCTTTTCTATCCTTTTGGGGGAATGATGTGTAATATATACAATAGATGCATATACGATGTCATGTAGTTGATAAGGTCTAAGAAAGCAAACTTTACCTCAAGCCCTATTTGCCTTAGAACATATAGAAAATTACAAAGTTGTCACATTTTCCTCCAAAAACTGTCTTGCTGTAAGAGAGAAGTATCATCAAACATTCTGCTCCCTCAAGAGGTTATAGACCTTTAGGTCCCCATAGCATTGGTGTTTTATTTTCAGGCAGAATCTGTATTATTTCTGGTGGTTTTATGATATAGAAGACATTTTTAATAAGAAAATCCTTTTTTGTTTATTCAAACACTTAAGCAATTACTATGTGCTGATCTGCAAAGCAAGGAAAAGAAGCGAGTCCTCTTCTCTGGTCAATAGACAATGTCTTCTTCGTAGCAGGAAGGGGAAGGCGTGATTGGTGGGAGGAGAGAGAGCATTTAGTGGGATCTCACCTAATGTGCACAATTCAAGGGTATATTTCACAATAATGAAGAGTAAATCTTAAATATTTTACCACAAAAAATAAGGGAGTGATGGATATGTTAATTATTCATTATAATAGGGTGATTTAAGCATTCCACATTGTATATCAAATCATCACATTGTACCCTATAAATGGATACAATTATAATTTGAATTAAAAGTTAAGTAAAAATCAAAATAGAAAAAAATTTAAAAATAAAGATTAGCCAGATATCTTTCCCCCACCCCCCCAAATTACCAAACCCCAACCAAATTGTTTAAGACAGGTGAGGCAATAGATCAATAGATCACAAAAAATAAATTAGAAGAGGATGGGACAAATAACTAAGTGAAGTCAAAAAAAAAAAAAATGAGTGCCTGGAAAGCAAACTCCTAAATAGAAAAGTTTAACATGTTTAAGAGGAAATACAGGTCACGTAAACATTTTGTTCTCCATGTTCACAAAGGGAAAACTTACGATTATGAAAAATTCTGAATTTCCTGAATAACATTTACTCCTGAGTACATGTGTTCTGGCTGAGAAAATTACTCGAGCAGCTGAGGTGATGATTAGCTTGTGGGAAAAAGGGCCCGAGGACTTGCATGCAGCCGAGTGGCAGGAAGAGATGACTAGTATTCATGCAAGGCTCTCCAACCAAGAGGATGAGCTTGCAGAGGTGGCCACAAAGCGAGAGAAGCCCACTTGAGGTGTAAATCCTAAGTGACACTTGAGTCCTTCTTGGTTCCTTCTGATGCCAAGCTTTTGCTGTCTGGTGGCTGACAAGTGACTCAGCAATTTCCGAGAGCCCTGCTTGCATCAGCCTCACCCTGGGGGTGGAGTCCTCTTGGAGCTCTGGTAGCAAGAGAGGTGAGATGCAAATCCTCTCACCATATCCTGACCTCACATTGCACAGGCACTTTGCATTTGTGTAGGGTTTTTGTTTTGTTTTTTTATCTACAGGCCCTGACTTATTCTTAAGGAACCGCTAATCATTTAATTTCAGTGATGCCTAAAATGTAGGCTAAACAAAATCAAATTATATCATAGGCAACAACAGAGAGGAGTCTGAGGAGTGAAAGTGTAGCTCTGAGCTTTCTGAGGATATTTGGAATAGGTAAGGGTTCGCCCACCAAAGTTATACAGGTCCACAGGGAACATCAGGACTGCCCTTGCCCAGCAATGATCTCACCTTATTGTGTTCTCACATGACTCGTACACATGAGGGGCCCCCACCACTTATTTGGGACCTGCCTGCAGTCATTTCACGGGCGCCTTGCATGTCCCCTCTCTCCTGTGCCGCGAGATTGGTGGTCTCCTGTACACTGTGCAGATGTTTCTCCCGTGCTATTTCTTGATTATTTTTCAAGTGGCCTCTTAGTCAAGGGATGGCAGGTCAGCACACGGAAACATCTGTTCTTACCATTTTTCTAAGCAAACAGCAGATGGCATTGCTGCTGTCCTTTTGATCTGGAGCAGAGACTCCCGTGGCTGAGGTGTTGGTTTACAGTGACATAGCCTGGCAAGGACTGCTGGAGGGTTTGCCTCCCACAACAGTAGCGCGGCTTACAGATGTTTCTCTGCAACTCTCATTTCTAGTTTGTGTATTCCTGTGACTCTACTTCTGCAGGGCATCTTAAACTTTGATTCTTCCTCCTGTGACTAGTGCTCAATCACCTCACTGATCACAAACATGTCCCAGGTTTCCACCCATTTGTCATCTGTTGGGGGTACCACTGGTGCTGCCAAAGAGGAGACAAAACCGTCTGTCTTTGTCCCTTCAGGATTTGGATATTGGGTGAATGTTTTTTGATAAACTACACAAGATAATTTGGGAAATAGCTAAACTATCAAGCTTTTTCTAGGTGCTTCCTCAGCCAAACATGACAAAATTAAAATTGCATTTTAACAGTTTTTTCATGTATGTCCTTTTTTCATTTATACCCATTGTATAGCTATTATCGTTACAAACAGTGAAAATATACAAAAGAAATTTCCGCTTCAACTTTATTTTCTAGATGGAATGATAACTTGCTGGAAGGAAAAAGAAACCTTTTTTACATTTTTCCTGGTTTATACTGGATTTTCTTTCTTTTTTTTTTTAAGTACATCATAGCTCTGTACATTAATGCATTTATGGGGTACAATGTGCTGGTTTTATATACAATTTGAAATGCTTTCATCAAACTGGTTAACATAACCTTCATTGTACTTTCTCAATTATTGTGTTAAGACAGTTATACTCTACACTTAGTAGATTTGATGTGTACCCTTGTACAATGCACCATAGGTGTGATCTGACCAATTACCCTCCCTGTACCCATCCTCCGCCCTCCCCCTCCTTTTTCCCCTTCATCTTGGATTGGGGAAAACTATTGGGGTTATAGCTTTCATATGGGAGTGTGGGTGCTTATATATTGGTTTCATAGTAGAGCTGAGTACATTGGATACTTTTTCTTCCATTCTTGAGATATTTTGCTAAGACGAATATGTTCCAGCTCCATCCATGTAAACATAAAAGAAGTAAAGTCTCCATCTTTTTCAAGGCTGCATAATGTTCCATGATGTACATATACCATAATTTATTAATCCATTCATAGGTTGATGGGCACTTGGGCATCTTCCATAACTTAGCAATTATGAATTGGGCTGCAATAAACATTCTGGTGCAAATATCTTTGTTGTAACGTGATTTTTTTGATCTTCTGGCTATATACCTAATAGAGGAATTGCAGGATCAAACGGCAGCTCTATTTTTAGATCCTAAGTGATCTCCAAACTTCTTTCCCAAAGGAACTTATTTTGCATTGTATGTGTTTGCATTTCCACCAGCAGTGCAGTATACTTGATTTTCAATGAGTATTTCATTGTAATGTTACCTTTCGTCATCTGCCACGTTTCTGCATTCTCCAGCATCCTTCCTTTGCGGATGTTTCTTCTTTGATGTCATCAGTCAAATTCCTTATGTATGCCTTCACTTCTTCTGCCTAGTCTTCTATATCCTGCCAAGAGTTCCAGGAAGCTTTAATTTCCTTATCTGTGAATTGGGTACAATTAAAGTAGTTTCCTTACTGGATTGTTGTGAGGATTAAATGAGATAAGGTGTGCCTAGTAAGTGCTTTGAAAATGGCAGTCGTGATCGTCTTGTTCTTCGTCATCAACATCATCATTCATAGGTCAAGGAGTCAGAGGATCCAACTTGGTCATTTCTTAGCTGAAATGTCAGGCCCTATGTTACTTCTTCTTTCTTATCCTAGCTCTAAGTTTTATTGCTTTTTATTATGCTGCTTGGCTTCTTGTTTTTACGTATACAACTTCAGCAATAATTTATTTTTTTATATTGCTAGAAAACTGTACTCACATACACATACTGTTCTTAAACTTTTCTTTGGTTTGTTACTTGACATATGTTTTTGCCTCAAAAATCCCCAGGTTCATACTTGTAACTTTAACATAGTGTAATACTTACTTGGTATAGTAGAGATTTATTCTAATTTTTGCTTTTGGTTGACAACTTAAAAAAAGAAACTGCCTTATTGTTAGATCCACACAGAGAGAATGAAATACATCAAAGCATGCTGCAGGGTGTCCCATGCCTTTCCATACACCCCCGTTTGCTCACTCTGTCTGTTGTCAGAGTTCCACACCCTCTGATCTCTGTATCCTATAATGATGCAAAACGGTAGGCATGCATCCATGCTGGATGGCTTCTCATGGATCACATGGCCAAGCTACGATAGCCCCATTGAATTTAAGTTTTATGCAGCTGTTGATGTCTGTTTATGTTCTTGCCAAATTAGACTTCAAAATGGCCCAATTTCCTAGAGTTTGTAAGCTTTCATAGCAAAATATTTGGAGGCTCAGAAAATATAAACTTCCAGAATATTTGGTAGCCTCCTGAAATGATTAGGCAAAAAGAAATAATACATGTGGCTGCTGCTTTGCAAGGCAAGTTCTCAAATGTAGAAGATTTGTCAAAATGAAGGTCTGTGTACACACTACCCTTTCAGAATTATATTAGCACATAAGAAGGGAGGAGTAGTAGGGATATTTAAGAGAAAGTGTGACTCATATTTCTAACAAGAAAAGGCAGTAACTGACTTTGTGTGGAAATAATGCTGGAGCACGTCTGTTAACGTCTAAGTCATTCTAGAAGTTGGGATTACTAAGAGTCAGTAAACTTTAAATACTGGTGATTAGTTTATGTAACACTGGAAAAACAAATCTCCTTCCATCTTTCAAACAAATATTTCTGGTGAGCCCATCCCAGTGTCCTTTTATTTCACTTCGACTCAATTCTTTTGGAGTTTGTCAAATCCGCTTATTAAAATGTTTCTCTTTTTTTCCCCTTTCATGTGTAGCCTTAGATACTAAAATGAGTAAGACTGTCCCTAACAGAGTCTTATCCATTCTTAGTTAACTTCTGTCTAAATGAGGAACCACATTTTACACTGTCTCTGCAAATTTTTATTTGAAAATTGAACTTGCCTCCACTTCTCCTTCTGCCCAGTTATGTTCGTAGTCTTCATATTTAAATGAATTTTCTTCTGCTATTTTCTTTTCCCCTCTTCCTAAGAGCTTTCAGTTCATTTCTCCATTCACTTTTTCTTTAGTCCTTCAGAACTTACAACCTAATGGGATTCATTTAACCAGATATCAATATTATAATTTACTGTACTTTGAGTTTAACTTTCCTAGTGAAAAAAATTTCCTCTTATTAGTTACATAATATTTCTTAAATCAGTAAATTATGTACTTTTCCACTCTCGAAGGTTGACTTCAGAATAGGTCCTGGCCTCTGATCTGCCTTTCTCATCCCCTGCTGAAAGCCTTTCTTTGTGTTATTTCCCTCTAATGCAGTAAGTAAACTCTTTCCCCACTTTGGTAATGGAAGCACTTAGTCATTCTAGCTTTCAACTTTGGTGTTGTCTTCCCCTAAGGCTCCGTCTGCTCCACGCATGGCCACCACATCCAACCAACGCAGCCTCTCCTGTGTTTCTCACACACATTCACTCAGTTCCAAGTTCACATCACTGGCTCAGGCCCTCACCATCTTTCTCCTCCCCAGTTCCTCCTGACTTAGAACTCACCTCCCTGCCATTTCCACCCCTCCCAGCACAGGTACCATCCCAGCCTCCCTTCTTCCTGCCACTCTCAATCCATCTTACATACAGCGGTCAGATTTTTTTCTCTAAAACATTACTGTAATAGTTGTAGATTTCTGCCCCAAATTCATTAGTGCCTCTCTACTGCCTACAGAATAAATTGACTCTTTCTTTCATGACTAAGACAGTCCACATTTTAGTTCCAATGTTTTCTTCCATCCTTTTCTTCCAGGCCATTCTCTAAGTCCCATAAACTGCAGGCATTTTGGATTTTCTCATCTTGCTCTGCCCTTCTATTGCTCATGTTTTCCTCATGTTCCTTTGCTTTGAATTCTCTAAACCACCATCTCCAGTCATTGTCTGCCAGGATAGTGGTCATTCTTCATGGCCTGTTCAAACACTTCTTCCTTATACTTGTCCTTTCTTCTGCCACCCATGCCCCCAAGCCTTCTGGCTAGTATTCACTGTACTTGATTCTATTTCCTGGCCTTTTAACTTTTGCCTCCCCTTGTAGTTTACTTCTCTATTTCTGGCTAGAATTTAAGATCCATGAAGGTAAGTACCATTGCCCTAATTATTCTTGTATTCTTCATGGTACCCAGCATAATATATATACAAGCTTGATGCTTGATAAATATGTATATGTTTAAATATACCCATGCCTTGCTTGATGATGGGGATATGTTATGAGAAATGCATTGTTAGGCAATTTTATTCTTGTGGGAAGATCAGAGTGTACTTACACCAACCCAATGGCACAGCCCACAATACATCTAGACTAAACCTTGTAGCTTATTACTCCCTGGCCACAGATCTATTTAGTACATTACTGTACTAAATACTGTAGACAGTGTTGACACAGTGGGAAGTGTTTATGCATCTAAACATAGAAAAAGTAGAGTAAAAAAACAGGATTGTAATCTTATGGGACCACTGTAATATATGCAGTCTGTCATTGGTGAAAATGTCCTCATGTATTAAATGAGGACATTTGTGTATGACACACACAATTAAAAAATGATCTCCAAAATCCCTATTGTGTCCTATTTTGAACACAATATTCACAGTCAGTATTTCTTTTTTTTTTTTTTTTTTTAGGCATAGTCTCACTGTATCACCCTCAGTAGAGTGCCATGGCTCACAGCAACCTCCAACTCTTGAGCTTACATGATTCTCTTCCCTTAGGCTCCCAAGTAGCTGGGACTACAGGCGCCTGCTACAATGCCTGGCTATTTTTTTGTTGTAGTTGTCATTGGCGTTTATCAGGCCCAGGCCGAGTTTGAACCTGCTTGCCTCAGTGTACGTAGCTGGTGCCCTAACTATTGAGCTAAGGGTGCCGAGCCACACAATCAGTATTTCTTTACTTTCGTAATAGTCTAAGACTCAGGACCTCCTTTCCTAAGTAGGACTTGTGCTTTGAGGGAGAAAGTAGGAAATATTCCCTCTGGAGGCTGTTATTACCACTTCCGCATTAACAGAGAAGGAATTCTAAAAGTTCATCTCAGTTTGCCTCACCTAGTGAGCTTCCGCATTTACTCCAACTTTAAAAATCTTGAAGAGCTTTATTTGCTTGCTTATTTACCTCCTCTGCTAAAAAATGTTCGAGTTCCTATGGGAAAGAGCAACAGAATATATTCAATGTATGAATGTTGAATGTACAAATCAGTTATATAAATATAGCCATATAAATGTAGAGGCTAGAAATTTCAACGGAATTTCTTTTAAAATCTCTTCAACAAGTGAAATGTTAATAATATTCCTAACCAGTGGTAATTTCTTACCTTTATTTCTAGTTCAGCATAAAGATATCTACATTAAAACATTAGGTTGAGCCATAGGAAGCTGAAGATATTTGAGTATTTTGACAAAAGCAGCAATTTTCTATGGCTCAACCTACATAGGTGCATGAAATGGGAAGAATCTTCGAACTTCATGTTAGTGCTTTGGATCCGTAAGCAGCTGACTTTTTCTTCACCTTAAACTGACTTGTTATTTTACTTTTGACTCAGCCTTTGGGAATAGAGTGCTAATTAGTAATGCTATTCTTTAGTTATTACTGGTAATTATTGGCTTAATTCCCTCTAGTTATTCTTTCATATTAGCTTATAATTAGTTGGGTTTATTATACTAGTAATTAAAATATAAAATTAATTGGGTATTTCCTTTACTTTGAAGTCGTTCTAAATACATAAATGACATGACTCTGACGCGGTAACTTTCATGTGAATTAGTGAATTATGCTTTCAGGCTCATGTATTTATTCAAATTTCCACCAGAAATTTTTTTTTTTTTTTTTTTTTTTGAGACAGAGTCTCAAGCTGTCACCCTGGGTGATTCTCTTGTCTCAGCCTCTCAAGTAGCTGGGATTACAGGTGCCCGCCACAACGCCTGGCTATGTTTTTTTTTTTTTTGTTATAGTTGTCATTGTTGTTTGGTGGGCCCGGGCTGGATTCGAACCCGCCCGCTCTGGTGTATGTGGCTGGCACCTTAGCCACTTGAGGTACAGGCGCCGAACCCAGCAAATGTTTCTTGATCACCTATTCTGAGCATACTCTTAGACAAACATAGGGTTCCACACCTCAAGGAAGAAAGGGACAAAAAGTGTCTCAAGTATGATCTTTGCTCAACTGATGGCCACTGTGATAATCTTACGGTGAACATAGCTAGCTATATTTTTTAAATTTAAAAAAAGGCATTGATACATCATTTCCTGACATTTTCATGACTAAGGGAAGTGAGTAGAATCCAAAGGAGATGGCTTCATTTAGTAAAGTCTCAATTGTGACAAGTTTGTAGAATTTATTTGGATCAGAGAGTGGAACTGAAGGCTTGCCTCTCTCATGCTCTTCCCCTGCCTCTCTGAGGCACATGGCAGACATTTTTCCCATCAGAGCATGACTCAAAACTTGTGACACCAAAACCTTCCTGCTTGCATCTGCCTCTAGCCCCTTCTTGGAGTGGGGTGCAAGAATGAAATGTAAAAATGAGTGTCTAGGGCTGACACTATAAAAATAAAAGCCAGATGTGATTTTAGGCCTCTACTGACCTGTCAGTGTCAGGTAGCTTCAGTATGGTCTGTGATTACAGCCCCTCATTTCAGGAATGTCTCCCACAACCCATGGAGGGTCCAGGCTTTAAGAGCTAAGCAAATCTGTTTCCTCTCCTGGAAAAGCAGCTCAGTGCCTAAGTTCAATGAGCATCAAAGGCAACATATTTATTTATTTCATTAATTTGTATCTGTTTGGCACATAAGAATTATATTTCCTGAAATGTAATTGGACTTATTGTGACTATCACCTAGAAGAGGAAAAAGCCAGATTTTCAGGTATGCTTTCTTAGGTTCCATATTACTAATTTATAATGCCACTTTTTGATTTTTCTATTTCTGCACCTTCAGAATTTAAAATCAGAAAGGCATAAATGAACTCTCGAAGGCTTTAGTCTTCTAAGACTTTATTAATTCTCCTTTGTTGAGAAGACTTGACCCCTTGGCTGCATTATCTTGGGGTTGTGCTCTATTTCACTATATTTCCTTTGATATGTGTACAGTAAAATACCAGACCCTAAAATAAAAATCCCTTGCTGGGCTGCTTCTCCCTGGGAAAGAATCCACTTCATGGCCAGATGGAATGGCATCATGTCTCACTGTTGGGGTAGCTCAGAAAAGACAACATCACCAACGCTTTTCATTCTCATGCGGGGAGGCTGCTTAGTTTAGTCAGGTGCTGTGACTTGGACCCAACACCGAGCTGCAGCTCAGGAGACAAAACAGTTGGAAAATTCGGAGAAAGGCTCTAAGGGTCAGTGAAATTTACTGTGGGCAGCTGCTGCTTCAAAGCCACTCTCTGTGCAGAAGCCTATTAAGAAGTAGTAGGTTGCGTTCCTGCCCTTTCCTCCGCATGATGGATGATGCTCTGAAAAGAGAAAAGACTTCCTGTTCCACTACGGGGGCGGCTGCTCCAGGCTGCCTCGCCACGTTTCTCAGGCTCCCTCCGTCCCGTTTCTAACCATTGAATTCACTGCTCCACTACATTTAATAATAACCTGGGCCTGTCGGGAAGGAAGACTGTGACTCACAAGGCTGCTTGTCAATCAGCAGGACCTCCCGCTCTCAGCCCAGGGGCTTAGCCCATCGGTCCATGGGAAGAGACTGCGAGGGGCAAGAATCAGTTTTCAGGAGAGCTAATAACAGGAGTGGCTTTAGAGTATGCTTCACCTTGCTCACCTTCAGAAATATTTTCACTTTACCGTAAGAACCTCTCCCTCACTGGTGCTCTCTCCGGTCCTGGTACTGGCCCAGCTCCCTGGGGCTTTGGTTTGAGCTCTTCCCACCCTGCTTTCCTTCCTAACCCGCAGGCTCTTTCTAGTCCTGGTTTCTAACCCAACCTTCTTGGTTTAAGTTAGAGCTTTCCACTCAAGGTGCTCAAGCACAGTGTCACTTACTTCGTGGCCCTTTGGGTGCCCATTCTATGGACATCTTTTGCACACTTCACATTGTCGAGGGTTCTGACACACACGCACACACACATCGGTGGGCAGTGCCTGCTCTCCCTGCTCCGGTTGCAGTCTCCACGAGGGTAGGGACAGTGGCTGTCCATCCTCATCAGCATGCCTCCAATACTCATTACCCAAAGCGTATTTGTTATTGCTGGATTCAGCTGCTGCTTTTGTATACCATTAGGAAAGTAGAAAACATGCTATTACAACCTTTTCCTGGGATAGACACAACAATAATAGTATAAGACACCTTTTAAAAATGAGGCTGAGTTGCTTGCCTAGTGACAAGCATATCCTCTACTATGTATATAAACCTTTCCTTGTGTGTGTTGAGGGGAGAAGTTGTTCATAATAACAGGTTCCAAAAACTTGGCATTTTCAGGTCAGGTGATATACCTTTGTCAAATAAATCTCTTCCATATTGATCCTGCCAGGCAGTGGTTACCAAGTGCTAATGTGTACTTAGGATAATCCTTTGGTATTGTGTAGAGATGACTAACAAATAAGCTCCCTGACTTCCTGATATGTATCAGCTAAGTAGGGGACATCAGATAAAGACCAGAAAAGAAAGTGTTCACTTGGGAGAATGTGGGAGAACCAAAAATATGAGGGAAAAGAAAGTCTATTTCTTACTTGTTCTTGAGGGTCAGGGCTATGGCATCATAAAGGAAAAAAAAAAAGAAACTGATATCCAGTGTCATTAAATAGATCTGCAACCGGCGAATCTTGTGATTTCATTTTAAAATTTATCCATCATTTAAAAGGAGGAAAAATCAAGTCTTCCTGCAAAAATTGGGGAAATTGGCAGGTGCATTTTGTTGACTATTACATTTAGATGGAGCTGAGGAGTAATTATTTAGGGAAATAAAAATTCACATAAAGGTTTCCTCTTGCTGTCTAATTCAGAGGTTTTTTCATTCCATGCAGAATCCTTTCAAGGGCTGCTGAAAGATTTGTCAAGAAAGGAGGAACTCAAAGGTCCCTTTAGTTTCCCAACAAGATGGAATCTATTCAGAAACCTTTGTGTTAAAATTTTCGCATTTCATTAGATGAAAAAATTCTGCCAGCATAATTTGCTAACTTTTTGTTAAGCTGCAGAGATCAAGGAAGTCTTCCACAGGGCAGATGACAGCTGTGAGTCCATTTGAATGTCAGAGGAGTAGAATTTACTAAGGTGGGTGGTGTGAGTACTGTGTTTAGGTCAGGAGAGAAGCAGTGACATTTCCTGTTAGAAAAGCTGGGACAGTCTTGGAAAATGATAAGATCTTGACGCTGATTCCCTCATCAATGGGAACATTAGGTCAGGATGTTTTGAATCTGAGTTGAAGTAGAAAAAAGAACTCTTAAACAATTCCTTTGTTCAACTCAGGAATTTGCTGTAATTTGCCTTCATGTTGCTTGTAGGTCTATAGGCCTCGTAGAGGGGAGTTGTAGGGATGTCTATGAAGTAACAGATCACTGTATTGATGGGCAATTTCCGACAACACACACCTTTTTTTTGGTGACACTTTCTTGAAATGTTCCTTTGAGGTTAGCAAATAAGTCAGAAGTGCAGAGGCAAAGAGAATCCACCTTGAAAATGGGGGGTTAGCTCCATTTTGGTCACAACTGTGACTGTGATGACCCAGTTTGAGATCATGTAAGTGAACCTCTACTGTCTGGGAGCCATCCACTTTCTTATTATGTTCTTTTCCCTCAAACCCAAAGAGAGTGTGTGTGCATGTGCATGTGTGTGTGTGACAACACAAATTGTCATCAGATGGTTAAGGATTTTTTTAGACTGTGATTTATTTTTAAATCCTTTGTCATAATTTAGTGAGCATCTATTAAGATGAGAGAGTAGCGAATAAACCAGAAAGAAAATATCTCTGGCTCAGTGTACTCCAAGAAATACTGGACTTGCTCCAGAATATTCTGCTTTTATTCCTAATAGGAATGAATAGGAGTGTTATAGTTCTTTTATATGTCTATATATAGTTTTGTGTATTTATATGCCAAAGTCAAAATGAGACTATCCAAGCATTGAAATGTAAGAAATGATAAAATTCTCTAAATTTCATGAAATTATTCATTGAATCTCATGAAATCTTTGTTTTTGTTAAAAATTAAGAAACTTACATGTCTATTGAAAAGCTTTATAAATAATAAAAATCTGAATCTTGAAGTATTAAAATTCATAATCAAGATTCCTTGACATGGTTGAAAGGAGACATAAGAGAAATATAACTTAAGACTTTAAATTTAGTGGAATGGGACAGACAATAACTGTGGAAAACCATGGTGATTATGATATGAAATATGATGTCTTTTGATTAAAACACCCCTATTATCCAGGTGAGCATCAAAAAGGAGCATTTGTAGTTTGCCTTCAATTTCACCAACTCTGGAGATTCCAAAAGGGAGGAAAGACTGACAGATTAATTGAGAAAGGAATCAAAGTAGCACATCTTCTGGGCATTGGGTCTCTATCCTTTGAAAGTAACCACAAGCTCTTAAAATTGGAAGTAGAATAGGTAATTGAAAGACCCAAGTCAGAGCCCAATCAGAACTATTCCTTCAATACACTTAGAAAAGTCTATTCTTTATTCATAGAAAAATCCATATAGATAGGGAAAAAAATCCAGATTCAATTAATATAACAAATCAGAACTAAATAGATGAGGCAGATGTAAGAAAGTTGTTACCCTCCCCATCACAAGCCAGTTTGTAATTCTGATGTTATAAAGCTGAATAGCTATGTTCCTGTGAATAGTTTATCTTCTTGGAATGTGAAATTAAATTATAGTTCTGGATAAGCACACTGACTGGGATTATGTGATTATAGTGCAGGCCCCGATTCTGCTTATATTTATAGTCACTTTTGCTTAATACCTAAACGTATTGTTTGAGTGTTGACAGGGTACCCATAACATTACTTTGTCCTTTTATTGCACGTCTCACAGGAGGATCTTTAAGAGCTTTACTCACATTAGTGTGTTATTCCCAGGATTATTCTTCTTGTTTTATAACCGAGGAAACTGCTTCTTATGGATGTATGTAACTTGTTCAAAGGCTGCAAACCAGGTCTCTAATGTTCCTACAAAGCTGCTCCTGATTCCAGGGCTTGACTATTCCACCCTCAAGATTAACACTTGAAGGAGGCTTTCTGCAATGGCTCTCACCCAAAGAATACTCATGTGGACTACATTAAATTAAGAATTCGTGAAAGTCCGTGAGGGATCCACTTTGTCATAAAGAAAAGGTTTGCTGAGCAGATAAAGTAATGCAAATACAGAGAAAAATGGTTAACTACATGGAAAGGTTGCCAGGTATTTCATCTGCATTGGTTTACACTCAGTATGCTAATTATAAATAAGCTATTGGATTCAGAAATCAGGATGCATGTATTTAGAAACATTTTATGGGTATTTGATTTGAGTCCATGATAATTAGTGTTTATGAGAAAGTAATAAAACTATATTCATTGAAAAATATATTTACCCATTTCAGTTCTTCAGGAATTCAGACTAGGAACTTAGATATGTGCATAAGAAAATTTGGAAAGTGAGAACACTAAATAACCTTTGCAAACATAGCAAAAAGTGCAATTTCGGAAGGAGGTTTCAAGGGGGAGATGGAATTATGAATGCAGCAAACCTAGTAGACAGGAAAAGACATTCTTCACCAAGTATTTGCAGTGTCTTTCCACCTTGGTTGACATCCTTCTTCACAAAGAAACAGCAGTGATGCTGTAGTGATGATCCCTTTGGGTTGTGCAGGATAATGAGGCATCGTGTGGATGCTCCTGGAACTTTTTCTTTTTCTTTTTTTTTTAATTGTTGGGGATTCATTGAGGGTACACAGAACCAGGTTACATTGATTGCTTTTGTTAGGTAAAGACTGTCTTATAATTGTGTCCTACTCCCAAAAGTTGTACCACACCAGTTGTCCTCCCACCTCCTCCCTTCTTCCCTTTCTCAGCTCGCCCTATCTCCCACCCCCCACCGTGTACTAGAACCTTACTTGTCCTCAGATCAGAATTGAGTACATATGTTTCTTGTTTCTCCATTCAAAACCACCCTGAGATACCATTTAACCCCAGTGAGAATGGGTCCTGGCACTCTTTGAGTAGGCTGGTGAAGTCACAGTGAGCCTGGCCTGGCTCTAAATGAGGGTAGATGCACTTCTCTGCATGACTGGTCAGCAGCTCAATTTTGCAGACAGGATTAAAGATCATAGTGGTCCCATTTACCAATAGAAGCATCGAAATATGCCTTCTACCCAGAGGATTTCAATTACCAGGTAGAATGACCTCCACAGCCGTGTACCTTGATACGATTGTCTGCTTTGATTATGACCCCATCCATGGTCTTGTATCTCTTTGTGCTAAATGCAGATAGAGTTATTATGGTCCCTACATGCATAATCTATTATTTTAAAATATAAATTTTCCTGTTACTCTGTCAGCCATAAATACCTTCTTTGCTAACATGCTATTCAGAATCACCATAATCTGGGGAGGGCCATTTTATATCCTCTGTTCACATGATTTAAGCAGCATTTTTGCATGACTTTGGGGAATAAAACAGGAAAAGGGGGGGAACTTTAAAAATAGAATAAGCTTAATTTCTTTTTCATTTATCATTTCTTTCACCTTCTTAATATACAATGGAGAAGGGGGGCCCATTTTGTAACAAAAAGAAAGTGGAAAATATTTCTAGAATATTTTGATTTTCTTTCAACCTCCTTAATGACTAAAAAAATTGGAATAATAAAATAAAAGCTCAGAGGCTGCCAACTTAGGTTTCACAATAACTTTTCTGCCAAAAACTAAAATTACTGTTATTCATACTAATGGTTTACCCCACTACTAAAAAGTGAAGTTCTGGCTCTGTCAAAACAACATACCTATTTCTTCCACTCAGATTCTAGATTCAAGGAAAGTAGTAATATTATAAATTATTAAAAGTGAATTTCATCATGTTTGGGTATATCTAAAGCTCTAATTCTTAGAAACAAGAAAAGATGGTTTGTCACATGGCATTTTGTTATTTCTAATCTAACTGAGGATAATTTCTAGATTGCTTTCTGGATAAAGCATGCACTACTAACTTTTCCAATTATTTTTTCCAGATACTTTAGCAACTGATTTAAGTTTGATGATGTTTTAAAAATATTATCCTACAGATGGACCTAGAGAATATTATGCTACATGAAATAAACCAGACATAGAAAAAAATTACATAATCTCTCTTATGTGTAGAATATTTTTTTAAAAAGCTTAAATACACAGAGATAGAGATTGGAACAATGGTTACCATGAGTGAAGGGACAGAGAAAGGAAATGAGTAGATTGGGGAAATACCAGTCAAAGGATACAAAATACTAGAAGGATGAGCAAGTTTAGAGATCAGATGTGCAACATGGGGAATATAGGCAATAAAATTGTATTTGTGTTAGGGTTTTTGTCAAGTTAGTAGATTTTAGCTCCTCTTGTCGCAAAAATAAAGTAACTATGTGAGATGATAGATATGTTAATCTGCTTCACTTACAGTAATCATTTTACTATGTATATGTATGAAGGCCTGACAATTAAGTTTGTGAACTTTCCACTTAAGCATATGTCAGTAGAACTGTACAAACAACTTGGTAAGGTTTCATAACCTTTGTATATCAGTGTCTCACATCTGTGTTTGTGTTGACATGTGGTGGTGTCTTGCTGAGTGGCATTCATTATTGTTGTTGCATGTTTTTACGTACTATTGTGAGAATGTGAGAGTTTAAATTAGAGCAACAAATATTCTTGTTAAACTTGGCAAGAATGGAAGTTAAGTCAGGGACATGTTGATCCAAGTATATGGGGATAATGCTATGAAGAAAAGGGCAGTGTACAAATAGATTAAATGTTTTGCTAGGGGACAGAAAGAGTCACTGATGAAGAGAGGTCAGGGCAGCCAATAAAAGGAAAACTGATGAAAACATTGCAAAAAATTTGTTCAACTGTGCATCAAAATTGTCAGCTGACTGTGAGGAGCATAGCAAACTAATTAAACATCAGTAGAAAAACAGGAAAATCTTAACTGAAAATCTTGGCATGAGAAAGGTGTGACTCTTGCATCTTTAAAATGCACCAGCTCACTCAGCTCTGTCTCTGAGGGAATTTTTAGTCAATAAACAAGTAACTATATGGGAACACCCTTCCTACTCACCTGATCTTGCCTCCAGTGACTTTTTCTTTACCCAAAGATAAAGAAAATATTGAAGTGAAGTCATTTTGATGACATTCAGGACATCAGGGGTAAAATGACAACAGCTCTGATGGGCATTCCAGAAAGAGTTCCAAAATTTACCCATGAAGGGTGGACTAGGCCCTGGCATTAGTGCATAGCTTCCCAAGGGGTGTACTTCAAAGATGACCACAGTGTGTTCCTGCACTTAATTATCAGCCTTCATATCCCTTAATATTGTGTTGTAAACCTCAAATACTGTATATACAATACAATTTATTAAAAAACACAAAACAAAAAGAAATGATGTTAAGGAATGGCATGGAGCCTAGTAGAGAGAAACAAGGGTATCAATAACAATGGATATGTAAGGAGTGTAATTTGGTAGCAGGCTGGAGGAAGGATGAGTGAGTGGTAGGAGAGAGCAGGGCAGTGAACCACCCTTTAATTGGCTGTAATTGTTCAGAAAAATGATGATGAGAACTTGGACTGGGGACTAAGGCAATGGAGTTGAAATACTTCCAAGAGGTGCCATTGCTAATAGCTGGGCCCGGGGCTCTAATTCCTTTTCTATTATTGAGGAATTATGTTTTAAGACACACAGGCAGGAGGGACCATGTCTGCCCTGGAGATAACTCTCACAATTGCTATAGCTCCTTGTGAACTGAAGGGGTATAAATCGGGATTCTAGGAATATTTCTTACCTCCCCAGGATAAGGCAGGGGACATGCCTCTTTGGTTGCAGTGTAGTATCCATGTGCAAAGCCATTTGTAAGACCCTGTTTCATATCTCTGGAAGAGCTCATTTTTCTTTGCTCTTCCCCAACATGCACCATAGCTTCGGGCATCAACCTGAAGAGATCCCAGCTGCTGTCTACTCTTCACCAGCAAAGGAACATGGATGTTAGGAAGGGGGATGTTCCCCAGAGCTTGTGGGAGAAGACCAAACCTAAGGACAGCAAGGGAGCCAGCATCAGGCCTGGAGCCAAAGTGACAAGTCATTCTTGGGGCCTTGCCCTTTTAGAAGATCTTCTAGGTCCTCTACAATAGTGGTCACATTCTCAGCACAGCCTTAAAGCAGTGTTTTTTAAAGTGTGAGCCTTGGATGTCCTTCATGAAAAACACCAGGGAAAGCTTGCTAAATCTATGGATGTCCAGGTCTTACCCCAGACCTACAGACTCAGGCTCTCTGGGGTAGTTTTTTTCCTTTACTGTGGTATCTGGTGGGTTTTTGCAAGCTCACATGGACCATTCTGCACATAAAAGTCTGAGAACAAGCATCTTGACCCTCTTCACCTTACCAGATTGTAATTAGTTTGAAAACTAGTTCTTTTACGATGGCCATAGCATTGCGGCTGTCAGAATTCCTTATGAGCAATTAGGTCAATGTGTTCTATACTGTGTGAACTTTCCTTTTTCCGATTATTGGCAAAAACAGTTACATATAATGAGAGTGGCTCCATGCATTGAGTGGCTTGGAGAGTGGACTCGCCACTGCTGTTTAGATAGGTGTTCCCATGGATTTTTTTGCTTGTTTTGGCTGTAACTGTGCTTGGTACTGCTGAGCAGGGCTGTGTAGAGAAGTATAGCTCATAGCTTTATATTTCTTGCTCTAGAGGGATTTTCTGTAAAGGTGCAGCCCAGCAAAGAAATCAGAGAATAATGGTTGGGCCAACTTTAGGGAGAGTGAGTGAGAAGAGAGGGAAGGAAAGGACTGAGCTGGCAGGTCTGGGCAAGGAGGGTAAGCTACAAACAAAAATGGAGGGCAATAGAATGGCATCAGCCAAGCACCTGTGTTATATGATAGGAAATTTATATGAAAAAGGCCTTCTTGAGAAATACCAAGGATTATTAAGTTCAATTCATATGATTTGAAAAACACAGGCATCTACTATTCTCTCTGTGTCTCTTGTGAGCCCCAAATACGGAAATATAGTTCAGTTTTATGAAAGCAAATTATCTCAATCCTGTCTGGTTCCCCCCTGTTATCCTAGAAATTCCAGATACCATTCTCAGTCAGAAACACATGTTTGTGTGTGGCTAAGTGGCCAGGCAAGAAATGAAAAAGGTGTAATTTGACAGGAAAAAATTTCTGTGACTAAAAACAAGGATGAACCTTTGCACTGTAGACTTTTGTGGATTTCGTGTATACTTCATCTTATTTGATGCTCAGCATAGTCCTATGGAGAAGCAGAGGGTGTATTCCTGCTCTGATTGGACACCTGGGGAATTGAACAGCCAAAAAATGTAATTGACACTCTGGACATTGTCTGATGAACAAGTAGGAGAAGGAGGACTCCAGCCCATTTCTTCCAGGTCCAAGTTCAAGGCTCTTTATTCCAATGTGCTGTTTCATCTCCTGATATTCCAGATGAAGCCATACACTCAAACTGCTTCTTGGTCACTGATTATAATATCACTAAATAAGCACCAGAACATCCCTAATGTATTGGTCTATTTCCTGGGAACTGAAAGAGGAATTCTTGACTAAAATGTGGAATCTAGGTTTAGGAAATTCAAATAAAGATATGACTATGAAATGAGCAAAAAATTGGGTTGCCCTTCCTTTTGTGTTTTTCCTTTAAGTGTGTCAGATCACTGATGACTGAGATCAATGCCCTTTCTTCCCCATTTCTTTGGCTTGTGACGAGCCTACCCTCTTGAAGAGCCCTTAGACCCTGGGAAACATGGGCAAAGACTGTGCATGCTTGGGTTCACAGACTCTAGTTCTCAGGTTGTAAAAGCAAGTGAAGCATCATTTCTTTCACCTTAAGTCAGTGGGGATTATAAGGTCTGAGAATATTTAAAGACATCTCTTGGGGTTGGTTTTTAGAAGCAGTAGGGGGGAGACCATCCTGTTTTCAGTGAGCAGAATCAGATAACAAGGGCTGAGGACCTGGCAGTCACCCACCCACCTCTGCTTGTTTTCACTCCCTCACACAATTCCTAGTAGAGGGGAGGAGGGAAGAGAGTTGGGGGCATGTGGAGGAGAGATAGTGACTCAGCTGCCCTGCTTCAGTGTGCTGCGGGAGAGGGGGGCACATTTGTTATGGCAGTGATATCCACTGCAAACAGAAATGGGCCTTAAATTCATGCTACATACTCCGTACTCCCTGATAAAACATTTCCATCTAATACAACAGGATCAAAGCAGCCATTTTGAAGTACATGACTGTGTTGGCCTCATTCTAGATTTGTGCCTGGGAGAACTGATTATTTACTGTGCAACTAAAAGTTGAGGAGCCTGTGGGCTCAGGATACATAGTCTAGCAAGACAATTTTGACAAAGGGCCTGAGGGAAAGCTGATTGCAGAGGACAGTTTGGGAGCAATGTCTTATTTCTGGAGAGCCTCCTCTGTCTCAGCCTACTCTGTTCCTGTCCATCTGTTTGGCTGCCTCATGGAAGTTTTGACAGCCCAGCGGCCTCACTCATCCTCCTCTCTCTGACCCTTTGCATGTCTGTGTGTGCACATGTGTGAGCCAATGTTATAAGGGAGGAGCTGGTCAGTCTTTCACCCTGGCTAAGACTGGACACTTGGTGACAAGACTAATTTCCATGAGGAACAGTTAGTAGCTGTTAATATCCCTGTGTTGTTGGGAAGCTGGACTTGGCACTAGTACATGTTGTTCACTGTGTGAAGAAGTGTGACGAGATACAGACCTGAGCTGAAACTTCAAAGGCATTTGTTCATCGTTGAGATTCCTAGCCGAACCATTTCCTAAACAGCTTTTCCAGACTTGCTTTACTTTTTATTTTGTGAAATAAACATTAATTACATGAGACAAAACATGAAACTGAATGGAGCTATAATTTTCTGTGTTTGTCCTCGGAGGGCCCAGAGAGGTAGGCACAGTTACTTTACTCATCTGGACAGAACACGAGCACTTAGGCAACATGGGATGGTGAAGGCAGTGGCAGGCTCTGTAGCAATTTGGTTATCTGTGCAAATACACCTAGAAATGGCCTGGTTGAAATATCCTCAGCATCTGTTCATTTATGTAATAAAGGCCTAATGGATAAATCAAAAATTAAATGTGTCTTAAAAGGTATTTTCTGCAGATATACTTCCTTTACCAGCCACATCTTCTGTTATATATGTTGATGTTAATCAACACTATACTTTGTCACTTCCAGTGGAAAGGTTAGACTTTCTCCTGATTTATGTAAATGAGGAAGATAGTAGAACAATGAAACATAAGCAAAATTCTATATAAATAAATATCTTAAGAGCAAGTCCTAGCTAATAAAACTATTTGAAGCCTATACTAATGCTTATTATCATTATTATCATTATTATTATTATTTTGAGACAGAGCCTCAAGCTATCACCCTGGGTAGAGTGCTGTGGCATCACAGCTCACAGCAACCTCCAATTTCTGGGCTCAAGCGAGTCTCCTGCCTCTGCCTCCCAAGTAGCTGGGACTACAGGCGCCTGCCACAACACCCAGCCATTTTTTGGTTGCAGCCACCATTGTTGTTTGGAGGGTCCAGGCTGGATTCGAACCCGCGAGCTCAGGTGTACGTGGCTGGCGCCTTAGCCCGTTGAGCCACAGGTGCGGATCCCTGAACAATCTTTCTAACTAATCATATATTTCATGTATACAATGAGCACATTGTATCTAACATAATGCTAATTAACAAACCCTCTAGTGAGAATATTTGATAACATCATTCTAAGTATCATCATAATCACTTTGAACTTCATAATAAAGGTCTTTACGTGATAATTAACCAACCCTGGAGTGTGGATTCCTGCCAAGGGCAGAAGTGAAGTTCCAAATTTTTTACCACTGGTATGGCACAATCATCAAGAGATGAAAACAGATGTAAACTCTTATGCCAGAGTGGTGCCTTCTAGCCTGAATTACTTCAAGTGTCAACTAATTTCCCCTAGGGTAGGAATTAAAGTAATTCATACAGTCACTGTTTATATTGAAGTATTTTAAAAATAAATCACAGACAATATAACAGGTGTCTAATTCACAGCCATCACCCATTTTATTTATTTCTCTGCTCACTCCAAGAATTACAAGCAAAGAATCATGGGATCTTTTCCTAAGTGTAAGATTAGATCAATAAAATTAGCCATCTGTCCATGGTAGGCTTTAAACTCAGGTTGCATTTAAGTATTATGTTTCTAACTGCCCAGATGTTACAGAAAAGTGCTGCTGATACATCTCCTTTTGCACAACGTAAACTATTAAATGGCTAATATAAACTTATTGCACCAAGAAAAATAAATAGCATCAACATTGCATTAAATCTAATTCGGGATTTTGGGTGCCCTGTCAGCAAACACAAGTGTTAAAATTTAAATTGATCAGGATTTGCAGAGTCAGACAAGAAAGAATTGTCAAGTGTCTTCAGGGGAATGGAGAAAGAGGATACTGGAAATGAGATCAAAGCATGAAAAGCCACATCCTTCCTTGGTTTGTCTGGTTGGTTAAAGTAATGACAATTCCTATGACTGCTGTTGGATAATAATATCCTATCCTTATGTACCGTTTCAACTCCTTCAAATAAAGCTTGCTTTATTTTCTCTGATTCTTAAAATAAGCTGGTGGGATATCTTGGGTTAGTAGGGCTTCCTGCAGTTCAGGAAACATTAATAGGAAGTGAACTGAGTGGACATGGTCAATCTTTCGATGTCTCTAGAAGTGGCTCCGTAATTACTCCAATCAACTGATCAATGAGCAAACAGTGAATCATTTCTTGACTCACTAACTTTCACTAACTGAAGTAAAGACTTTCACTGACTCCCAGGAACATATCCATCCACACAGTTCTTTTTATGAGCCACAGGCACCGCCGAATGATCTTCTTAATATAGATGGGGAAAATGAAGCTTCCATCCAGGGTTTAAATAACTTGACTAATGTTACCAAGTAATAAACAAATAAAAAAATGTCATAACTTGAACATAAATTTGTGGAATAATGAAGTGTGTGCTTTCATCACAGCCTTCCTGCTCAACCAGAAGAAACCAGGCATAGAGGCTGAAAGAACAAGCTAGGGTTGGAGTGGGGATGGGAGCAGTGGGGAGAGGGGCTGGTTATAATAAAGGGGATGGTATAAGGTGGCTTTTGTTAACACCACTGCAGGGTTTCCCTCCTTTGTGCAGCCAACTGAGAATCTATGCACAGCGCTGTTCTGGTTAAACTGCAGACGCCCAGAGTAGCATGTTGCTGCTAGCAGTCACATCATGGTGTGGATGAGAGAAGTGGAGACTGCTGGTGTGGCATAGAGTATCTGGGCTGGAGATACCAAGGAAACACAGTCAATGGAGAGCCCAAAGTGTGAACCCTGAACCACCTGTATCAAAACACCTGACATTCTTATTTTTAAACAGCCTGGTTTGCCCTCTGAAAATTCACATCCACATAGGAAGTTCAGAAATCGCTTGGCTGGTCAGAGACCTGAAAACTGCTGAGGTCCAAGAACTGATCAGAGACAGCTCTAGAAAGTGTGCCCTCTCCCGGCGGAAATTTGATTCGACTCACCTGAGTCACTCCCCACTATGAGATGAGGGGGTTCTGTAAAAAGCAAAAATCTCCTAGCTCATTGCAGGAGGCTGAAGCCACACTCCAGGGTCCTTCCTCAAAAGGAATGAATACAATCAATGGATCCAAAGATGGGCTTGAGGTGTTTCCCCTACAAACTGCCATGGTAGGCTCAACCTGTCTCCTCACCTTTTCCCCTTTTTCTACACCTGAAACGCAGGTGCATGTCCAGTATGTGCAGTTTGACATGTAGTAACAAAACACAGCGGTCTTGACCAGCTCAAGAGATTTTCTGCTGCAATCATGACCTCACATCATTCATTCACTTGGGAAAAACTAGTCCTGCTTACCCAGTAGGAAGAGGCAGGAAAATACAAGGTATCCACAGGATAACCCTCTGGAAACTGAGGTTCCACCTCAGCCTTACATGCTTGAGTCCCTATCTTCCAGAAATCTAGCTGTAATTGCTGGACTACTCTTGGGCTGTAGTACGCCCTGAACAGATGGACAACTACTCCCAAAAGAATTCTAAGGTTATTAAAGCCCTGGGCTCTGAGTAAGAAAACAAAACCAAAAACACCACTCAGCTCCTTTCTGGCCAAGCCACTCTTCCCTGAGAAAGAATTCTGAGAAATAAGTCTTGGCTATGTTCAACTACATTTACCCCTGACTATGACTTTTCTATCCCTTTCCCCAACAGAGAATCAAAAGAAAGAAAGACAGAGAAAAAGAAAGAGATGGAAAAGATAAAGAGGGAGTCAGAGAGAGAGGCACTTTTTTGTAGGCATTAGATATGATGTAGAAACCAACAAGAGAGGAGGAACGGTGATGGAAAGAAGAGTCAGAGAAACATTTCTGTCATGGTGTTTGAATTCCTGTGGCCTTTGTGAGCTCTAGTTTTCTCCCAAGAAGCAAGACAACCTGGATCAACCCTGTAATGAAGAATAGCTGGCTAGGGTGGCGTCTGTGGCTCAAAGGAGTAGGGTGCTGGTCCCATATGCCAGAGGTGGCAGGTTCAAACCCAGCCCCAGTCAAAAACTGCAAAAAAAAAAAAAAAAACAAAACAAAAAGAATAGCTGGCTAGAAAGGCAATGGGGAAGGGAATCAGGAAGAGATAACCCCCTAAATAACATGCTTTGGGAAGAGGGCCTGGGTAAGATCTGCAAGTGAGCAAGTAGCCTGTCTCTTGTGAATTCTAGGTTGATGAAGGTGGCATTGGGGAAGTAGACCAAGGTGACCCCGACCCCTTAGCTTTCAGCTTCATACTACCAGCAGCAGAAACCACCTAGAGGTAAATGCATCTCTACCAGCTACCAACAAGGTGCATTGCCAACAAGCTAACTCTTCTCTTCTAGAATTTTGATTTTGCTTTCTGAGTTTCCCTAGATCTTCATTTTAGTTCAATTACATTGGGTAGAGAAATAATGAAGAAGCTAAAAGGAAAAGATTAGATACCTGTATTTTACTAAGAATGACTGTGGACTCCCAGATCCTCCAGGGAAAAAATTCAACTCTGAACCTTGACTTGACCTCCCACTGACCCTGGGACCACAGGCAAACTGGACAGACAGGAGGAAAGGCAGGACCCACATGCGATTCTACTTGTAGTCACAGCGTGGAAATATGAGCAGGACTTAACAGTGCCTGCTGATGTGGCCCTGGGGCTACTGACAGCCTTCTAAGCCAGAGACCACTTTGCCCCTGAGACACTACCACCTCTTGCCACCAAGCATAACATTTCTTATAAAACAAAGCCCGAAAATAAACTTTAACTTATACCTCACACCTCCTACAAAATTTGGACCTCCTCTCAAAATCCATTATAGACCTAAATGTAAAACCTAAAAAGCTTCTAGAATAGGCTTGGCGCCTGTGGCTCAAGCGGCTAAGGCTCCAGCCACATACACCTGGCTGGTGGGCAGCCAGGCCCACCAAACAACAATGACGGCTGGCTGCAAGCAAAACATGGCCAGGCATTGTGGCAGGTGCCTGTAGCCCCAGCTACTTGGGAGGCAGAGGCAAGAGACTCGCTTGAGCCCAGGAATTGGAGGTGGCTGTGAGCTGTGATGCTATGGCACTCTACCCAGGGTGACAGCTTGAAGCTCTGTCTCAAAAAAAGAAAAAAAAAAAGCTTCTAGAATAAAACATAGGGGAACATCTTTATAAACATGACTTAAGATTTAGAAAAAGAAAAGTGAAACAAAAGCCATTAAAAAAATGATAAATAGCACTTTCTGAAATTTAAATCAGCTTTTTGAAAGACACCATTAAAAAAATAAAAAGATAAGCCACACGCTGGAATCTGATACTTACAAAACACATATCTGATAAAGGACTCACATCCAAAATATATAAAGAACACTCAAAACTCAATAATCAAAAAATGCATCCCAATTTGTTAAAAATCAAAAGATTTAAAGAGCCACTTCACTAAAGAAGAGATTCAGATGGCAAATAAATACATGAAAAAATGTTCAATATAAATAGTCATTAAGGAAATTCAAATTAAAGCTGGGAAAAGAAATTATTATGCACCTGTTAGAATAGCTAAAACAAACAAAAAAATAGCTGTACCAAGTGCTATAGAGTATTAGGAGCCACCAGAAAGTTCGTTGTTGCTAGTAGGAACATAATATGGTGCAGCCACTCTGGAAAACAGTTTGGTGATTTCTTCTGAAGGTCAACATACACCTGATCTCACTTCTAATTACCAAGAGAAATGAAAATATATATTCGCCCAAAGACTTGTATGTGAATGTACATAGCAACTTTATAATAGCTCAAAATTGAAAACAACTGAAAGGTCTGCTACTAGCCAACAGTTAAACAAACTGTGGTAATCTATGATCTATAGTGGAACACTACTTAGTGATACAGGAACAAACTACCGATGTATGCAACAAGCAAGAAGGATCTTAAAAGCATTATGCTCAATGAAAGAAGGAAGACACAAAACACAACATTCTGGAAGAAACAAAACTAGAGAAGAGAAATGAGATCAGTGGCTACCTGGTACTGGGAAGCGGGTAGATTTTCTACAAAAGGACACAAGGGAATATTTTAGGGTAATGAAAATGTTCTGTGCTATGTATTTCACTTGTGGCGTTAATTCCATTATTGTGTATGTTTGTTAGAAATCATCACGCTGTATCCCTAAAACGGATGAAAACTTATTGTACGTAAATTATACCTCAATAAATCTGACTGAAAAAATGACAATAAGTGCAAGAGTTACCTACCAGTCTGCCCGTGGGAATATAAAGGCTTGTTGCACACTGGTTTCCCAGATATGTGTGTTTCCCATGCCCTTCTTCCTATCCATAGCAGAAATGCAGCCCTCCTTGGCCTGGCCTGGTGGTTCACACCTGTAATCCCAGAACTCTGGGAGGCCGAGGCAGGTGAATTGCCTGAGCTCACAGGTTCAAGACCAGCTTGAGCAAGAGCGAGACCTCTTCTTTTAAAAATAGCCAGGTGTCGTGGTGGGTTCCTGTTGTCCCAGCTACTCTGGGATAAGAGAATCACTTGAGCCCAAGAGTTTGAGGTTGCTGTGAGCTGTGATGCCACGGCACTCTACCAAGGGCAACAAAGTGAGACTGTGTCTTGGGAAAAAAAAAAAAGAAAGAAAGAAAGAAATGCAACCATCCCCCTCCTTTTCCTGGTGCTCAGGGAAAGAAGAAACGCTGGGCTGGAGACCACTCAGGAGGGTAGGAGGTCTGGGTACCACAGGCCGAATCTCAGCTTCTGATGTTAACACAAGCAAGTCAATCACTCTCAGCCCAGATGCAAAATGAAGGTTTTTACTTCCTTCTGATAAATGTTTCCACACCCTGAAAGCCTTGGGAAATGACAGGGCCCATTGCTGTTCTCATACTTCAGAGGCCCCCTTTCCTACCTCCAGGTACTGTACTGAACCTCCTGACCCTCACAAGCCCCAAGAGCTCAACAAGAGAAGCAAGTGGTTCATCATCACCCCACAAGACTGCATCCCTTTCTTATAAAGGAGGTCAATAGAGAGTAGCTTCCAAAATTCCATGTTAGTATTACACACTCTTTTCTTTGGAGGACTGGGCAAATCCCACGTATAAATGTTACGAGCGGCTCCCCACACAAAACAGCAGAGAAGACAACATCTGCCTGGCCTCCAGGGCTCTGTCTCATGGGAGCCCCCCATCTTTAGCCTTGAGCAGGACACCCTACTAAACAGGCTACATACCTCTGAAACTGGGCAGCTATGGGCTCAGTCTCCAGTCCTGAATATCAGAGTCTAAATTCCCATCTCATTGCTTACTAGTTGTGTAACTTGGGGTGGAGACAGTTAATATCCCTAAGCCACACTTTCCCCTTTAGCAAAACAGGGATAATAACAGTACCCATGTCACAGGGCAGTTGGGTTGATTAAATAAGCACATGTCAAATTCCTAGAATACTGTAGCAAACAGTTATTACAATTTAATTTTACTTAATTTGAAAACCATCATTTCTTGTGAGTCTTAGAAAATGCAGAGATTTCTTTATTAATTGTTCGATTCCAGAAGAAGAGCAGCTTAGTGTAGAGAGAATGGTTGCTTGTGTTAGATCCAAATTAGACTCATATTTATAGTTGTTATTTTCTTTTTTTTCACCAGAAGTATTTCCAATTCAGAAGGGAATTTTCAGGTTAATTTTGGATTAAATACTTCTCTAACAAACCTGTACTTATCAAAAGTAGACTTAGGAGTATGAGAAGATAGGAATGGTTATTCAAGTAAAACAAAACTGCTCTAACATGCCTGCATGGTGGCCATGCTGTCTTTAAAGTACTATACATGAACTAATTTCTATTGAGGTACAAAGAAATTCCCACATGGATGCTAGTAGGATTTGCAGGTGTCTGGGGAAGATTATAAATTAGCTGGTTGCTGTTCACATCAGAGCCAAGCAGGGCACATTTGGTTTTTAATCTGGACCAATTTTCCGGATCAAAACCTAGGCTTTCCAAAGGCTGTAAATGAGCCCAGGAGGAAAATTTTCCCTAAAGTTCATGAAGTAGCTGTCATTTTAATCTGAGTAGCTTTCCAACCTAAGAATCAGTGTCTGGATAAAATTATAAAGTAATGAAAAACTCTTCTAGGCTGAACCTAGTCTAAACACTCTTTCTACCTCATATTTGATGCCATTATAAAATTTGATCTGCCAGAATATTTAAAAGGTAGAGTTTCCACAATCAAAACCCTATCTATGCTTCAAGTAAAATCAAAGAGGTCAACATGGCGTATTCATGGTGTGAGTATTAGAATGAGATCCTAAATAAACTATGTAAAAAAATATTTTTAGGAGAACTACAAAAAATGAGAAAGGAAATATTGTGAACTACATGAGCAGTTTTAGATAGCAGGTTTTTGTAAAATGCTTTTGAAAATTCTGCTGAAAATGAATTCAAACCTGTCCTTAAAAGAATATTGCATACACTGCTCATGCTTAAGAACTATAGATATAATTATGCCTTGTTCAGAAATTGTGACTAGGTGGTTTTATGTGAGAAAACCTACAGAATGCATTTGATCATGATGTGATTAATCTCAAGGAGGAAAATTAGAAAGAAGCTCTTCATTGAATTCCTTGAAGGTGCATATGTGTGTGAAACCAAGAAGAGAAACAATATAATACTACTTTTAAGTGCTATTATATCCAAAATGAATTAAACAGTGCTAAATGGAATGGTTCATAATTTAAGTGTGGTGCAGATTATGATAATGATCCAAATTTCAAGGCTGATAACAAGGGGCCTGTGATAAGAGATACAGCCTGAAGGCTGTAGGGTGTTTCCAGAGCTGAAAGGCAACAAGTCATATTTCCAGAGAGAGAAAATCCCAGGTGAAAATGTTCAAGCAGCCAAATAGGAACCTGCTAAGACTATTTTCCTCGCCCTCTGATAAATTGTCTTTGGTTTGGCTTTCTCCTAGAAACATTTGTGAAGACAAACTGCACTTTCTGTGAGGTTTTGCAGACTGCATTCAAATATAGCTTATTGTTTTCTATTGTTCCTAAGATATAATTAATCCCATAAGACAACCTCCTTACAAAGTAAGCTAAGAAAAAACAGATTTTTCGAAATTCTAAATATGGTCCCAGAAAAGAATAAAAATCGTTATTCAGGAAACAATGTTTAGAACTTTATTGTTTAGAATGCTCTACTTTGAAAAACCTCACAACGCAGGCCGAATCAAAGCGGACAAAAATACACGAAGACTTTTTACCTATATAACTAGAAGAAACACAAGTTATCGTGGTTCCGAATTTCCCCCGATCCTTGTAATAGCCTATAATGCACACATCTTTGTTTAAAGAGCAGAGCAAAGTCAGGAGTTAAAACACGGGGAAATTAACCCACTGGGTGCTCCTTTCAGAACAAATGGCCCCAGAATGGAAGGGGATCCTACCGGCAGCGTCCACGTCCCTACATAGTGTGTGGGCAGGACCGGAGATCAGCAGAGGAAAACCTTCGGACTCTTAACAGGAAGCGTCTGGGCTCTGCACATTACGAGTTCAGTAAGATGTTTAGAGACATCCCCGCACAGTTGCAATCCTCTGTAATTGAGACAGCAGGATCGCTGCCCCGACTCTCAGCTGTGTTGAGAGACACAGACCACCGCCTCTACTGTGTCTGGAAAATTGATCATTCCTTTAACAAACAAACATCCTTAGAACCGGCTGGGCCGGGGACAGGGCGAGGCTGGCGTCTGTCTCCAGCTCTGGGCTGAGCTGAAGCGGGTTAAGCTGACGCGGGTCAGGGGACGGAGAGGCTGAGCGCTGCCCGCCCCGCGTCCTCACCGAGGAGCCGGCCCCGGGCGCGGGGCGTGGTGCCCGCGGGCGGACTGAGCGCCTTACCTGATTTCCGGAGAGCTGCCCGGAGCGACTCGGCGCAGGGTTGAAGGCTGGAAGCCAGGAGCAGGAGCCGGAGCAGGACGTCCTGTATTAAATCCATTTCACTGCCGGCGCCTGCAAAGTTTCTCCAAGTCCCGGGTGCACAGGGAAAGGGCGTCTCCGGGGTGGGGGTTGTGGGGCCCGCCGCCCGGGCGGATTCACTGTCGGGTGAGGAAGTGGGGGGCTAACGGGCTGGAGCCGGCACGGCAGGGGAGTAGGAGGAGGCGGGACAGCAGCGGGAGGTCGGCGAGGGGGAGTGAAGCGGCTTCCTAGCTGCAGGGCGTCGGGGGTGGGGGCAGACGGACTGGGAGGCACCCGCCGCGGGAGAGAGACTCGACCCGGGATGAAATTACAGGCGAGTGCTGGTGAGAGGGGAGTCCTCGAAACAATTCCCTCCTCGCCCACCTCGGGCGCAGGCAGCCCGCCCAGTGACCGCCCCCCTCCCGGGTTCAGCCTTTCCCTGCTGATGACCTAGATTGGGGACCTGGGAGGGGCCGACTTCAACCACCAGAGATGCAGGGCAGGGTTTAAGCGACGGCGGGTCTAGGACCCTCGGCGACCCTGAAGTCTTGGGGTGCCTCCCCTTCCCTTGACTGGACCCTCCCCTGCCGCACCCCTCTAGGTCGCGTCCAACTAGCACGGCGACTTTCCTAACACCTCAAAGGTCCCTTTCGCCTGTCCAGAGCACTGGAGAGGATGAGGGGCGGGGTGAGAGAAAGAGGGGGCGGGGACGCGGAGCTGCAGCCCTAAGAAGATAAATGGGATTTAAGGCGCGCAGATGGGGAGCCGCGGACAGGCAGCTCAGACGCGGGCGCCAGGTGGAGATTAGGGCCTGGCGCGAGGAAGCCAACTTGAGACCCTCGGAGGGAGGACATGAAGTCCCAGGTTAAACCTGGCGTCTGGGAGAAGGACGCAAGCTCCAGCAGCCCAGAGGACGGAGAGGATCCGCGGAAGGGGGCGCCCACCGTCTGGGGTGGGGTTAGGGACCGGGCGGGGGTCCTGGTCACTGATTAAGGGATCGGGGTTCCTGGGTTGGCTCCGACTGGGGAAAGAAGCCTTCTCCTCCTCTGAATTTCCTGCTTTAGAACTCGGTAAACTACTTTCGCCGGGTTTCGCAGTAGTGCGCTTGAGAGCAGAGACCCTGGGACATGAGTCCCATCGCTTACTGGCGTTCTGATCTGCAAGCCAGCGAGAGGAGCAAGCAGATACAATAAATAAACCTAGAAGGAATACACTGAAAGGGAAACACAGGCCTTGCCAGCTCTCGGGGAAAGATGAAAGGCCCGGGAAGTGCCCTGCGGAGGAAGTCTGCAGGCTCTAGCCAGAGGACTGCGCGCCCTCAGCCCCACCTTGTAGCGTAGCCAGGGACCGGCAACCGGGAGAGAGGGAGGGAACAGTGTTATCTGATATGTTCCCTTCCCCCAAAGATTTCTATTCCTCTTTTAAGGATGAAGCGTCCCCTGGCCAGGGGATTTGTAAGGAGCTCAGTCTTGTCAGTTAGCAAAGCTGAAACTTTGTTCCCTGGGCGTTTTCAAGTGTGTGACTGTCCACCAATAAACCCAAAGTCCGCTCCGACTTAAATACTTGGAAGTCTTAATTGTGACACCAAAGCTGGAACAGAAAAGTCTGGGCAGAACTATGCTCTTCACTTCAAGGTGGGCACAGAGGCAGTCCAGAGAGCTAGGCAAATGTGAAAAGGTTGCAGAGTCATAGACCCTTACCATTATCAGGGCCCCTGGAGGTCATCTAGGCCCCGCCTCCATGCCCCAGATCTGCTTTCAGCATCCTTGTCAGGGCCTGCCACCTCCCTTTGAATTCTACCTCTTGTCAGAGGGGCTCCAACCTTGCCACCAGCCTGGAAGTTGCTGGACAGGTCTCCTTATGAGAAGATTATTCCCTTTACCAAACTTAATGTGGCACTCAGAATCAAGAAAGCATTGCAATACAGATACCTCTCCTGCAGGTTCTGCTCTTTCCCACCTGAAAATGATGATCCCTGATGCAAAAACTGGAAATAATAATTATCATTATAATCATTAATATTCAGGCTACCATGTACGTAACATCTTCTATGTACCAGACCTTCTTTGGATAGCTTCTTAGTCTCAATAACAACCATGCCAAGTAGATATTTTTATTAGTATCATCTCCTTTTACAGATGAAAATACAGAAGCATGGAAAAGTAAAGTAACTTGCCCAAAGTCATGCATCTTCCAAGAAGCAGTACAGCTATTGAATTTGAGAGGTCTTGTAGAGTCCAGGCTTTTAAGGAGACAAGGTGGAGAGTTGATGATCAGATCTGTGTGTTTAATCCTAGGCTCTGCCTATAGTGTACCTTGGTAAAATGAATGGTCTATATGAAAAAAAGCACTCAACTCCAAGTTAACAGCACCATCTAATCTAAGCTATTTTTACTCTGAATATGCCTTTTAAAGAGTTGTCCATCACAAATTTTGCAAGCCCGGGCTTCGGCCTTTTTGCTGCTATCACCTACACGTGCCCATGTGACCTTCTCATCCTTGGCCCCATGACTCCCATTTGTTGCAGATGGCCACAAAGGATTTGGGAATCAGGTGTGGTTTCTTCAGAGGCCTCTTTTATTTCTTCCTTGGAGGAGTTACTTTTGATAATATCATCATGTTTTACTTTGAAAGGCCTCCAAATTCTCTGGATCCTTATGCCATTGAGATACTTACTTCCTGAAATCTGTTTGTTTCAAATCTATCGCACATATTAGACTGAACATATTCCCTTCCTTTGTAATTTGAATCAATCCTCAGAGGTTGCCTTTCCTTGTGTTTGGACAACCAGCTTATAAAACTTGTAAACCTGACCAAAGACAAATGGAATACTTGCCCTTCATTCTCTTCCTGCCTTCTGGGAGGAAGGAAACTAAAGAGGGTGAAGAATCTTTGAATGTTTCATTAAAAAAAAAAAAAATCTGTGCAAATTCACTTGAGGTCTAAACTCAATTAATAAGGTCATCAGCAGAAGAGTGACCTGTCTACCTTTCACATTATCATGGAAGAGAAGTCTGACTTTTGCTCCGTGGAATACATCTGGAGGCTGTTAGAAGAAAATAAAGGCAAAATTATCAATTATAGAATGGTTTAGCAAGACCCTAAATGAGAGTGAAAAGAGACAACAGCTAAGAATCATCTTTTTTTTTTTTTTTTTAGTTTTTGGCCAGGGCTGGGTTTGAACCCACCACCTCTGGTATATGGGGCTGGTGCCCTACTCCTTGAGTCACAGGCGCCGCCCTAAGAATCATCTTTTGATTTAATTTATTTTCCTTAACTGGGTGTATGTACATATAAAATTTGAAATGTGCACTAGTTAGAGTGTACAGTGAACAATATGTTTCCTTTTGCCCCTTATTCACTAAAAAACAACCACTATTTCTGGGTTTTTGTATCTTTCTAGAGGTACTCTATGTATTATTGAGATATATATATATATATATATATATATATATACACACACATATATACATATCTAGCGTATACATATATACTAGAAAATACTCTATGTATTATTGATACATACACATATGTGTAACACAAACAGGAGTACCTTCTATACTTTCTTTACCTGAAGATCCTGCCAAATTAGCAGATACAGATCTGTCTCCCTCTTCCTGAGTAATATTCCATTACGTGATGTATAATTGATCTGTTCATCTTCTATTGTTTATCACTTTATTATAAACAACACTGAGGTGAATAACATTGAATCTATAACAGAGTTCACATGTTATAGTAGCCTATTGAGTTAATTTCTAGACTAACCATTGCTTGGTTAAAGGGTAAATGGCTTTTTAATTGTGATAATTTGGCCAAATTTCCTCCCAAGGACTTAGTACTAATTTATACTCTACCAAGCTATAAATGAGCTAAACTATTTCCATAAATTCTTGCCAACATAATATGTTATTAAGCTAAAGCTATAATACGATATACATGTTACATATTTAATAGATACAACATATAAAAGTATGCAGTGTGTCACTTGATAAATTATATTAGAGTGAACATACTTTGTAGAACTACTGCCCAGATGAAGAAATAGGACATTACCAGCAGCCCCACAGAGCCTTCCTCATGTTTCCTCTCTAGAAGAATATATTTTTGAAGAGTGATGAGGAGAATCCAAACCTCTCATCCACTTTTAATTAAAATACACATATGTAAACACTCTCCCCACTCTTACGTGAAACAAACATTGAGGTTGAATTCCATTATATGTATGACTTTGTACTAAGAACAGAAATAATATATTAAAAAATACAATGTTTTTTGCACTCAAGACTGCAATTTTTTTGGAAGCAGAAGGCAGTTGCTCAGCCAATTTTTCTATAAATCAGAACAAAGGAAGTTCTAAGTAAGAGTACAAGCAACTTGCTGTTGTGTGGAGTGACAAAGACCCTATGTTCCTAATAATAATATATATGGTAATATGCTACAAAATACGTAGCCATCTGCTATGTACTGAGTAAGCCTCCCCTCCCCAAAATTCAAATGTTGAAGGTGTAACTTCTAATGTGACTGCATCTGGATATAGGGACTTTATGAGGCTTTAAGAGTAAGGTTTTAAGAGGTCATAAGGATAGGGTTTTAATCTGGTTGGTTGGACTGTAGCATTCTGTGTGGACAAGAGAGATATCTCTGTCTCTCTCCACTATGTGAGAATACATCCAGAATGTGGCCATCTGCAAGCCAGGAAGAGAATCTTCACCAGGACCCTACCATGCTGGCACCCTAATCTCAGACTTTTAGTCTTCGGAACTGTGAGAAATAAATTTCTATTGTTTAAATCACTTATAAAGCAACTGGAACATGCTAATGTACCATCAATCCCACCAATGTTTAAAACCATGCTTATGAGGGGGGGTGGAGCAAGATGGCAGCCGAGTAACAGCTTCCTTGCAGCTGGGCATGGTGAGACTGGGGAGAGAGGACTTCAGGCATCTCTGGCAGGTGGGATCTACCCAGGAACTTCCCCTTGGGGACACAGGGAGACAGCGTGAGGC
>CAUYRH010062929.1:0-11605 GCA_963574655.1 Perodicticus potto | reverse complement strand
CGCCACAACGCCCGGCCATTTTTTTTGTTGTTGTTGTTGCAGCCGTCATTGTTGTTTGGCGGGCCCGGGCTGGATTCGAACCCGCCAGCTCAGGTGTACGTGGCTGGCGCCTTAGCCCGTTGAGCTACAGACGCAGAGCCATAAAATCCTCTTTTTAAAGATGGAGGTCTCACTATGTTGCTCAGGCTGATCTTGAATCCCTGGACACGAGCAAACCTCTTCCCCTAGATTCCCAAGGCATGAACCATGGTGTCTGGCAAAATCCTCTGTTTAAAATAATTCTTGAGACGTCAGGGTACGTGGTAAATTCAGCAAGTTCATGTAACTCCATTCCCCTCGGAAATCTCACTAAAACAAGAGTAAGGGAATTTTTGAAGGATAAAATATACATAAGATTTAAGATTTTAAGAATTTTTATTTTCTTTCATTTTTTTTCCGGGGCTGGGTTTGAACCCACCACCTCCAGCATATGGTGCCGGTGCCCTACTCCTTTGAGCCACAGGTGCAGCCCGATTTTAAGAAACAGTTTTAAAAGTACAGTTTGGTGGCATTCCATACATGCACATTATTGTGTAACCATCTCCAGTTCTTTTTCATCTTCTCAAACTGAAGCTTTATATCCATTAAACACTAACTTCCAGCCAGGTGCTATGGCTCAAGCCTGTAATCCAAGTATTTGGGGAGGCCAAGGTTGAAGGATCACTAGAGGCAAGGAGCTCAAGGCCGCAGTGAGCTATGATCATGCCATTGTGCTGCAGCCTGGGCAGCAGAGGGAGACCCTATCTCAAAACAAACAAACAAACAGTTGTAACTTACGCCACCCATAAGAATACACGGACCCCACTTTAGGCTCAAATCACATGGTGATGATTTATTTACACCTGCACAGGTGGACCACGGCCCCAAAGGGCAATGGCCCAAATCAGGTTGTCATTTATAACATCCGCACAGGTGGACCGCTGCCCAAAGGGCAAAAGGCTCCTAAGAGAAATGCAGGCAGCCTTTTATACCCTTTTTGTGCTGATGTGGCAAAGCAAGCATATACAAAAGCAGAATGTGGCTGATTACAGGGCGGGGTTACAGTCAGGTGGTTAGCTCAGGGGGTTACATCATGGCAGTTCTCCGGGCGGGGCTACAGTCAGGGGGCTGGCACAGGGGGTCACATTATGGCAGTTGGCATGAAAACTAACTCGGCTTGGGAAACTCAGTTACCTGGGAAACTCTGCTTGAGTGAGTTTCCACCATTGTTTCAACCCGGCCAGGGGGGTCAGGGAACTCAGAGAACTTCCTTGTCAGAAACCTATTCTCAGAATTAACCCAAGGCGGTGGGCATGGTAGGGACCAAGGCCGAGACAGGCTGAGACAGACTTGGGTCTTTTGGGGGACTATTGACCTACAACAAAACAAAAAAAAAACTCCACTAACTCGCCACATCCCCTTACCCCTAATCCCTGGCAACTACTATTCTACTTTCTTTCTATGAACTTGACTATTCTAGGTACCTCATATATGTGGAATCATATAGTGATTGTATCTGGCTTATTTCACTTAGCATAAATAATATCGATGGGGTTCATTCATTATTTTAGCATGTGTCAGAATTTCAGTTCTTTTTATGTCTGAATAATATTTGATTGTATATATACACAATTGTCCTTCAGTGTTTATCAGGAATTAGTTCCAAGATGTCTCCCTTGTGGATATTAAAATCCTCAGATGTTCAAGTTCCTTATATAAAATGGTGTAGTGTTTTCATATAAGCTACACACATCTTCCTGTATACTTTTTTTAATGTTGAGACAGGATCTTGCTATGTTGCCTAGGCTTATCTTGAACTCCTGGCCTCAGGTGACCCTCTGGCCCGTAGCCTCCCAAAGTTCTGGGATTACAAACATAAATCACTATGCTTGTATGTTTTTTTGGTTTTTTTTTTTTTGAGACAGAGCCTCAAGCTGTCACCCTGGAGAGAGTCTGTGGCTTCACGGCTCACAGCAACCTCCAATTCCTGGGCTCAAGTGAGTCTCTTGCCTCCGCCTCCCAAGTAGCTGGGACAACAGGCACCCGCCACAACGCCCGGGCATTTTTTGGGTTGCAACTGTCATTGTTGTTTGGCAGGCCCGGGCTGGATTTGAACCCGCCAGCTCAGGTGTATGTGGCTGGCGCCTTAGCCCGTTGAGCCACAGGTGCTGAGCCTATGCTTGTATGTTTTAAATGATCTCTAGAGTACTTACAATAGTTCATACAACGTAAATTCTATATAAATAGTAGTTATACTCCAGCCTGAGTAAGAGCAAGAAAACCCTCTCTCTACTAAAAATACAAAAACCAACCAGGTATTGTGGTAGGTGCCTGTAATCCTACCTACTTTGGACGCTGAGGCAGGAGGATCTCTTGAGCCCAGAAGTTTGAGGTTTCTATGAGTTATGATGCCAGGGCACTGTATCCAGAGTGACAGACTGAGACTCTGTCTCAAAAAAAATAATAATAGTTACACTGAACTATTTTTCAAAATTTATTATTTTTTATTATTGTGGGTTTATTTTTCCTTTTGATCTACAGTGGGTTAAAACTGTGTATTTAGAACCCATAAATACCACATTTTTTTTCTCCATCCATCTATCGATGAATACTTGGGTTGCTTTTACCTTTTGGTTATTGTGAATAATGCTGCTATGAGCATTAATATGCAAATATCTCTTCAACTCTCTGCTTTCAATTCTTTAGGGTATATACTCAGAAGTGGGATTGTTGGGTTATATGGTAATTCTATGTTTAATTTTTCTTTTTTTGAGACAGAGTCTCACTCTGTCACCATGGGTAGAGTTCTATGATGTGATAGCTCACAGCAACCTCAAACTCCTAGGCTCACGTGATCCTCTTGCCTCCCAAGTAGCTGGGACTCAAGAGCCCACCACAACACCTGGCTAGCTTTTCTGTTTTTAGTAGAGATGGGATCTTGCTCTTGCTCAGGCTGGTGTTGAACTCCTGAGCTCAAGCAATCCACCTGCCTCAGCCTCCCAGATTAAGGCCTGAGCTACCACGTCCTCCCTTATGTTTAAGTTTTTGAGGAACTACCATCATGTTTTCCACAGCAGCTGCACCATTATACATTTCACCAGCAACACAAAAGTGTTCTAGGCTCAGCTCCTGTGGCTCAAGAGGCTAAGGCATCAGCCACATACACCTGAGCTGGTGGGTTCAAATCCAGCCTGGGCCCGCCAAACAACGATGACGGCTACAACCAAAAAATAGCCGGTCATTGTGGCAGGTGCCTGTAGTCCCAGCTACTCAGGAGGCTGAGGCAAGAGAATCGCCTAAGCCCAGGAGTTGGAGGTTGCTGCGAGCTGTGACATCACAGCATTCTACTGAGGGCGATAAAGTGAGACTCTGTCTCTACAAAAAAAAAAAAAAGTAGGTAGCAATCAATACTATTTGCTGCATATACACAGAATAATCTGGAAGGAAATGGAAGAAACTGATAGCATTGATCTCCGATCTCCTGTGGGGAAGGGATCTGGGTAGCTGAAGGACAGGGAAGGGAAGGGGAGTTTCACTATACATTGTTTCAAATCTGTAAAATTACGTTAAGCTATTATTTATTTATTTATTTATTTTTGGAGGCAGTCTCTGTTGGGGCAACAGAGTCCCTGCTCAGAGCAACCACAAAGTCTTGGGCTCAAGTGATCCTCTTGCCTCAGCCTCCTGAGAAGCTGGGACTACAGGTGTGGGCCACCATGCTCAGCTAGTTTTTCTATTTTTTGGTAGAGATAGGGTGGAAATCCTGAGCTCAAGCAATCCACCCACCTTGCCCTCCCAGAGTGCTAGGTTTACAGGTGTGAGCCACTACACCTGGCCTAAATTTTTTATTTTGAAATAATTTCAGACATACAGAAAAATTACAAAAAATAGCAGAGAGAGGCTAGGCGCCTGTGGCTCAAGCAGCTAGGGCACCACCCGCATATACCAGAGCTGACAGGTTTCAATCTGGCCCAGGCCCACCAAAAAACGACAACTACAACCAAAAAATAGCCGGGCATTGTGCAGGCGCCTGTGGTCCCAGCAACTTGGGAGGCTTGAGGCAGGAGAATCGCTTTAGCCCAGGAGTTTGAGGTTGCTGTGAGCTATGATGACATGGCACTCTACCCAGGGCGACAGCTTGAGATGCTGTCTCAAAAAAAAAAAAAAAAAAAAAGTAGCAGAGAGAGTTCCCATTTAACCTTCATCCAGATTCCCCTAATTTTTTTTTCTTTCTGTTTTTTGAGACACAGTCTTACTTTGTCACCCTCAGTAGAGTGCCTTGGCATCATTGCTCACAGTAACCTTAAACTCTTGGGATCAAGCAATTCTCTTGCCTCAGCCTCCCAAGTAGCTGGGACTATGGGTGCCTGCCACAACACCTGGCTATCCCCTAATGTTAACATCTTTCCTAACCAGGATCAAAACCATTGATACAATCCTGTTAAGTGAAAGGGTGGCATTTGACCAGCAAAGATCTCACAGACCACCAAGGCTTGTAGGAAAGGTCTTTATTGGTGAGGCAGAGCAGCATCAACAAGGAGAGAAAAAAGAGAGAGAGAAAGAGGAGAGAGAGGGAGGGGGAGAGAAAGAGAGAAGAAAGAGCCAAAAGAAAAGCGCATCCTTATATAGGTTTTGTTAGGGGAGGTGACAGGATGGTAGATTAGCCAATAAGGAGTTACTGCTCTGGTGGGAAGAGCTGTTAGGGGCAGACCATAAGTTTGAAATTTTCAGTGGGCAAATGGGATAGGGAGATGAAGTAAGTTTTGCAATGACCTAACATTAGAAAACTATAGATGTGGCTCAAGCGGCTAAGGCGCCAGCCATATACACCTGAGCTGGGGGGTTCGAATCCAGCCCCGCCTGCCAAACAACTGTTATAAGCCAACAGCCCCCCAAAAGACCCAAGTCTGTCTCAGCTAGTCTTGGCCTTGGTCCCCAGCATGTCCGCCCCCCCCCCTTGGTTAATTCTGAGAACAGGTTTCAGAACAAGGAAGTTCTGCGAGTCCCACAGCTAAACAATGGTGAAAACTTACACAAGCAGAGTTTCCCAAGCTACTGAGTCTCCTAAGCCAAGTTTGTCCTCATGCCAACTGCCATGCAGCAACCCCCTGAGCCAATCATCCAACTGTAACTCTGCCCTGTAACCGGCCACATTCCGTTTTTGTACGTGCTTGCTTTGCCATATCAGCACAAAAATGGTATAAAAATCAGCCTGTGCCTTTCTTGGCCGCTGTTTGCCCTTTGGGGCAGTGACCTGCCTGCACAGGTGAAATAAATCAGCATTCTGATTTGAGCTTGAAGAGGGGTCCATGTTTTTCTTTTGGGTGTCAACAAGTACAACACAACATTGACGGCTGCAACCAAAAAATGACCAAGCGTTGTGGCGGGCACCTGTAGTCTCAGCTACTTGGGAGGCAGAGGCAGGAGAATCACTTAAACCCAGGAGTTAGAGGTTGCTGTGAGCTGTAATGCCATGGTACTCTACCCAGGGTGACCGCTTCAGGTTCTGTCTCAAAAAAAAAAAAGAAAGAAAGAAAACTGTAGACATTATTCAAATTTTGCCTGTTTTCTGACTCACAGTCTTTTTTTGTTTCAGGATCTGATCCTTGATGCCCTGTTGCATTTCCTCACCATGTCTCTGTAGTCTCTGTCTTAGTCCATTTTATGCTGCTGTAACAGAACAATACAGGCTTGGGAATCTATAATGAATAGAAAAGTATTTATTTTTTTTTTTTTTTGAGGCAGAGCCTCAAGCTCTGAGGCAGTGGCATCACAGCTCACAGCAACCTCCAATTCCTGGGCTCAAGCGAGTCTCCTGCCTCCACCTCCCAAGTAGCTGGGACTACAGGTGCCCACCACAACGCCCGGCAATTTTTTTTGGTTGCAGCCATCATTGTTTGGCGGGCCCAGGCTGGATTCGAACCCGCCAGCTCAGGTGTACGTGGCTGGCGCCTTAGCTGCTTGATCCACAGGCTCCAAGCCAGAAATGTATTTGGTGTGGGGCGACACCTGTGGCTCAGTGGGTAGGGCACAAGCCCCATATACCGAGGATGGCAGGTTTGAACCCGGCCCTGGGAAAACTGCAACAACAAAAAAATAGCCAGTGGCTCGGCGCCTGTGGCTCAATGAGCTAAGGTGCCAGACACGTACACCTGAGCTGGCGGGTTCGAATCCAGCCTGGCCCGCCAAACAACAACGCTGCAACCAAAAAAATGGCCGGGCGTTGTGGCGGGCACCTGTAGCCCCAGCTACTTGGGAGGCAGAGGCAAGAGACTCGCTCGAGCCCAGGAATTGGAGGTTGCTGTGAGCTGTGATGCCATAGCACTCTCTCCAGGGTGACAGCTTGAGGCTCTGCCTCAAAAAAAAAAAAAAAAAAAATAGCTGGGTGTCGTGGCTGGTGCCTGTAGTCCCAGCTACTTGGGAGGCTGAGGCAGGAGAATCACCTGAGCCCAAGAGCCGGAGGTTGGTGTGAGCTGTGATGCCACAGCACTCTACCAAGGGCGACAAAGTGAAACTCTGTCTGTAGAAAAAAAAAGTTGTTAAGAAAAGGCAGTGCACGTAGCTCAGTGGGTAGGGGGACCCAGCCACATATACTGAGGCTGGGGGGTTGAAACCTGACAGGGCCAGCTAAGAAAACAACAGCGACAACTGCGACAACAACAAAAATAGCTGGGCATTGTTGTGGGCACTTGCAGTCCCAGCTACTTGCGAGGCTGAGGTAAGAGAATTGCTTAAGCCCAAGAGTTTGAGGTTGCTATAAGCTGTGACGCCAGGCACTCTACCCAGAATGATGGCTTGAAACTGTCTCAAAAAGAAATGTTGTTAAGAGAAATAAAAACAGGCTGGGCGCCTGTAGCTCAGTGGTTATGGCACCAGCCACATGCTCAGGGGCTGGTGGGTTCGAACCCGCCCCGGGCCTGCTAAACAAACAAAATAGCTGGGCATGTGGTGGGTGCTTGTCATCTCAGCTACTAGGGAGGCTGAGGCAAGAGAATTGCTTGAGCCCAAGACTTTGAGGTTGCTGTGAGCTATGACGACATAGTACTCTACTGAGAATGAAAAAGTGAGACTCGGTCTCTTTTTTTTTTGAGACAGAGTCTCACTTTGTTGCCCTCGGTAGAGTGCTGTGGTATCACAGCTCAGAGCAATCTCCAACTCCTGGGCTTAGGCGATTCTCTTGCCTCAGCCTCCCGAGTAGCTGAGACAACAGGCACTTGCCACAATGCCCAGCTATTTTTTTGCTGCAGTTTGGTGGGGGCTGGGTTGGAAACCACCACCCTTGGTATATGGGGCCAGCACGCTACTCACTGAGCCATAGGCGTCGCCTGAGACTTTTTTAAAAAAAAGAAAGAAAGAAAAATAAAAATAAAGTTATTGATTTGCATTTATAGCATCTCCCTGGCTGTGACCCCAGGCAGCCCTCATTCTGCCACTGTCATCTTCCATGTCCAGATGATGAAAGCATCATCTATGACCAACGAAGAATCATTGAGGAATGACAAATTCACATTTCAGTACTTTCAACCCTTATGAAAATGCTAGTGGCAGATTGGGAGCAGTGAGGGGCCCTGACTCGAGTTCCCAAACCTGATTCTGGGACTCTCCCATAATTAAATGGCTGTTTGATCTTGAAAGGTATGGTGTACTTCTCTGAGCTGCTTCAGCCATAAAGAAGAATTGCTATATTAAATAACTTAAATAACTTTCTCACTGCATTAAAATAATAAACATGTAACAACCCCATAGTAAATCTGTATTTGTTTTCTCTTTCTTTTTTTTTTGCGTTCTTGGCCGGGGCTGAGCTTGAAACCGCCACCTCCAGCATAGGCCGGTGCCCTACTCCTTTTTCTTTCTTTCTTTTTCTTCTTTTTATTTTTTTTATTTTTTGAGACAGAGCCTCAAACTGTCACCCTGGATAGAGTGCCGTGGCATCACAGCTCACAGCAACCTCCAATTCCTGGACTCAAGTGAGTCTCTTGCCTCTGTCTCCCAAGTAGCTGGGTCCATAGGCACCTGAAACAATGCCTGGCCATTTTTTTGGTTGCAGCCGTCATTGTTGTTTGGCGGGTCCGGGCTGCATTCGAACCTGCCAACTCAGGTGCACGTGGCTGGCGCTTTAGCCCGTTGAGCCACAGGCGCCGAGCCTTCTTTTTTTTTTTGAGATAGAATCTCACTCTTTTGCCCCTGTAGAGTGCCATAGCCCACAGCAACTTCAAACTCTTGGGCACAAGTGATCCTCTTGCCTCAGCCTCCCAAGTTGCTGGAATTGTAGGCGCCTGCCACAACACCTGGCTATTTTTAGAGACAGAGTCTCACCCTTGCTCAAGCTGGTCTTGAACTCCTAGGCTCAGGTAATTCCACCCTCCTTGGCCCACTAGAGTGCTAGGATTATAAGCATGAGCCACCGTGCCTAGGCCATGTATTTTTTTTCTATTTCTGTGTAACATTATAAATTCAGCCAGTTAAGGCCAGGCCTAGTGACTCATACCTATAATCCTAGTATTCTAGGAGGCCAAGGAAGAGTTTCAGACAAACTTGAGCAAGAGAGAGACACTATCTCCCTTCTAAAAATAGAAAAATTAGCTGGGCATTGTGGCCAGTGCCTGGAGTCCCAGCTACTTGGGGAGGCTAAGGCAAGAGAATAGCTTGTGCCCAAGAGTTTGAGGTTTCTGTGAGCTATGACACCATAGCACTCTAGCCTGGGGCAACAGAGTGACTTTGTCTCAACAACAATAAAAAATTTAAGGCCAAGCCAGGAGCCACCTATAATACTAGCACTCTGGGAGGCCAAGGTGGGTGGATTGCCTGAGCTCACAAGTTCGAGACCAGCCTTAGCAAGAGCAAGACATTGAGGGCGGTGCCTGTGGCTCAAAGGAATAGGGCACTGGCTCCATATGCAGGAGGAGGTAGGTTCAAACCCAGCCCCGGTCAAAAACTGCAAAAAAAAAAAAAAAAAAAAAAAAATACTTGGGAGGCTGAGGCAAGAGAATTGCTTGAGCCCAAGAGACTGAAGTTGCTGTGAGCTATGACACCAAGGTACTCTACTGAGGACAACAAAGTGAGACTGTGTCTAAAAAAAAATAAAAAAACAAACAAACACAAAACCCCTCCAAATTTAGCCAGGCGCAGGGCCTCTAATTACATGCCTGTAATCCCAGCACTCTGGGAGGCCAAGGTGGGTGGATAGCTTGAGCTCAGGAGTTCAAGAGACCAGCCTGAGCACAAACAAGATCCCATCCCTTAAAACAAACAAGCAAACAGAGAACTAGCCGACTGGTGTGGCAGGTGTCTTGTAGTCCAAACTACTCTGGAGGCTGAGCTAAGACGTTCACTGGCGCCCACGAGTTTGAGGTTGCAGGGAGCTATGATGCCAGGGCACTCTACGAGGGCAACAAAGTGAGACTCCGCATCACACGAACGAAAAAGAAACTGAGGGCTAGGAGTGGTGGCTTACGCCTGTAATCCTAGCACTCTGGGAGGCCAACGCAGATGGATTGCTTGAACTCACAGGTTCCAGACAAGCCTGACAAGAGCGAGACCCCCATCTCTACTAAAAATAGAAAAACTGAGGCAAAAGGATTGGTTGAGCCCAAGAGTTGGACGTTGCTGTGAGCTATGACACCATAGCATTCTACCCAGGGCAACAGCTTGAGACTCTGTCGCACAAAAAAAAAAACCCAAAAACCTGAGCCTTGACGCTCAGGTAAATGGCAAGTGGAGAGTCGGAGCCCAGATCTGTGGGCCTCCAGGACCCAAGCTCTCTTCCCCAACAGATAATGGGAGTTATGGAGGGCAGGAGACGGAAGGGAACTGAAAAATCCATATAAAGTCAAAGATTATGATGGAGGCTTCAAAGCTGGGGTGGATTAGTAACAAATTGTTTTGGCTAGGCTGAGCAATACTCCTCAGGATTCTCTTCCCTGGGTGGACTACAGAAATTCTCTTGCAAGATATGGGAGCAGAAGTGAAACACCAGCCGTTTGTGTGGCTTGCACACATGGAAGCTGACTGACCTGCTCACTTTGTGCGTATGAGTCTGAAGCAGGCCTACAACTAACTGCTCCACCTTCTCCAGGGTGGACCTGCAGTGTCTCCAACTTATAGGCCAGGTGTATGTGTATGTGTTTAGCTCCACAAAGAAGAGCCCCTTCTTTGTCTTGATTTCTGCCAGATAGCTAGGCAGACCACCAAGTTCAGCAGCAAGAACACACTCAGGTGTCAGCGTATCCACATGGGCTCCATCTCCTGCCTGTGGATCCCAGTATGTTCTTGCCATCCCCTACTCTTTACCTGTCGTCCCTCCAGATGGCCTGCCTTGTGGATTTCAAGTTCCAACATCAGATTCAAGGATGACAGACTTCCTGAAACTGCCCAAGCAGCTCCCACAATCACATGAATTTAAACATCTGGGACAAATCCCTTCCTATGTTTTTTTTTGAGACAGAGTCTCACTATATCGCCCTGGGTAGATTGTCTTGGCTTCACAGCTCACATCAACCTCAAGCTCCTGGGGTTAAGCGATTCCATTGCCTCAGCCTCCTGAGTAGCTGAGACTATAGGTGCCCTCCACAACGCCCGGCTATTTTTTGTTGCAATTGTCCCTGTTGTCTAGCTGGCCCGGGTTGGTTTCGAACCCGCCAGCCTCGGTATATGTGGCTGGCACCGTAACCACTGTGCTATGGGTGCCGAGCTCAAATCCCTTCCTTGTATGTCGAGAAGAACTGGTCCTTAGAGCTCAGGGCCTCCAAACTCATCAGTGTCAGGTCCTTCCAGTGGGACCTGGCCAGAGCCTATCTTTCCTTAGTGCCTGCGGCTTTCAGTAGTGAGAGGAGGACAGACTTTTTCCAAGCTAGTGCCAACAAAAAAACCGTAGTTACCTATCAACCCATGGGCCAAACAAAGGAAACCCAGAATCGGATATGAAAATCAGGTCACTAGAAAGTACTTTGGGCTTGGAGCCTATGGCTCAAGTGGCTAAGGCGCCAGCCACATACACCTGAGCTGGCGGGTTTGAAATCAGCCCGGGCCCACCAAATAAAAACAATGACGGCTGCAACCAAAAAAGAGCTGGGTGTTGTGGCGGGTGCCTGCAGTCCCAGCTACTTGGGAGGTGGAGGCAGGAGAATCGCTTGAGCCCAGGAGTTGGAGGTGGCTGTGAGCTGTGATGCCATGGCACTCTACCCAGGGCGACAGCTTCAGGCTCTGTCTCAAAAAGAAAATACTTTGGTTAAGTGGGCATCTTGAAACTAGGGCACACTGGGAACAAAACTGGTGATGGAAAAAAAAAAAAAAACAAGAAAACCTGGTGATGGAACTCTTAGAGCAGGGGTCCTCAAACTTTTTAAACAGGAGGCCAGCTCAGTGTCCCTCAGACTGTTGGCGGGCTGGACTACAGTTTAAAAAAAAAAACAACTATGAACAAATTCCTATGCACACTCCACATATTTTATTTTGAAGTAAAAAAATAAAATGGGAACAAATACGATATTTAAAATGAAGAACAAATAAAGTTAAATCAACAAACTTACCAGTATTTCAATGGGAACTATGGGCCTGCTTTTGGCTAATGAGATGGTCAATGTCCGGT
>CAUYRH010062928.1:0-47026 GCA_963574655.1 Perodicticus potto | reverse complement strand
AGTGGATGTGGAAGGGGGTGGAGTGAGCCTATGTACACATGTGGGACAGTAAAAACTATCTTATTTGTTAATATTGCATGTAGATCGTAAATCTACACAAACCAAGATTCAGATAATTTCTTCAATCTGAATTAACACTATCAACTCACTTCATCTGCTGAGGTCAACAAGGAAGGAATATCTTACCAGTGGTATACTGTCAATTCTGGACGGAAAAGCTGGGGAAGAAACTTATTTTTCTTCTTTTTTGCATAAGTCAGAAAAACATACTGTTAGTGTGCCGACTTTCCTTGTTAACCTGAAACAATTTAAAGAAAGAAAAGAAAAGAAAGGGAAAATATACCAAGTTAAAAACAAAACAAAACAAAAAAGATAGGCAACTTTTTAAAAAGTCATAACAAACCAAAAATAGGAATGCAAATTCCAGTGTGTGAGTATATGTAGACTGTACTTCATAGTGTTAATGACATAAGAGAAGCACTGGATGACAGTCAAGTTTGTCAGCAGAACTGCTCTTCCTATATAGGTTTTATTAATGTCTCCTAAAAATCTCAACAAGCCTAAAAGAAGTGAAAAGACTCTGGGAATTGTTATATAAAAGAAAATGTATGTTATCTGGGGGAAACAACATCATTAATTTATATATAATGGCAAATTTATATCATACAAAATACATCTTAATTACAGCAGAAGATTGTCAAGTAGGAGGACCATGGGCCTGGCAAACGAACTTCGTTCCCAGACTGACAAAATCCTTCCAAGCAATTGATAAATTTGGGGTCTGCTGAAAATATTCTTCCACTTTTGGGACTCAGAAAATACCAGATTCAAATGCTCAAATATTTTCCCTCTTGAGAGAAATACTTCTCTGAGTTGGAGCATGACACCTGCTTCCCCTAAATTTGGAAAGCTGATCATCTATGTTTGAACAGATTTGCACAAAATTTTCTTATGAAATAATGCAATCCAACTGAGCAGACCACAGGTTTTGAAACTATAAGACAACAGCAGCTTTTGAAACTATAATACAACAATAAGAAAATTAAAATCAAGGGTGATTCATTAGGCCCTAAAAATGACATTGGCCTATTATGGTAGTATGTCATTTGGTTCTAGATTGCAATGGTGACACTTCCTTGAGATGGTGAGAGCTTTTATCTAATTACCTCCAATTGCTACACAAATCTTTTTTCTTTGGAACAGCAGTAAATGGGCATAACCTAGCCCACATTTTATTTCTCTGTAAATCGTCTGGCATGTATAATGTTACATTTGAAAGAGCTTTTAAGATTTTCTCTGATGATGTTAATCCACAAATGCTGTAGTTCTAAGCTCTCATTTAAATAGGAATCTAAGCATAAAATAGCATTTGGCTCAGAGGTAAAATGTGTGAACACTCTGTGGCAGGTAATTTATTTTGAAGAAGAGAGGAGACAACCATAATTGTAAGGCAAAAAAATATATTCAATGATAATAAGATGTTGAAAGATCCTATCTTTATGCTGTGACCAGACAGAACAAGTTAAAACACATACACACACAAACACACACACACACACAAATAAAACAAACAAGACAGAAATTTTAGTGTGGAAAACTGAATTATCCAAAAGGGCACCCTAGGAAACTGACTCCTGAATTCTTTCTTGGCTCCTTTACCAAGTGCTGAAATCATTTTTATCCTGGCCTTCTCATGTATAATATTGTGTTCTAACTTTTGTTGCTGTTTTTCATAGATAAAGAAGTAAAAACTTGAAAAATAATTGGCTAATTGGTCCCATCTTATTGGAGAGGGATTAATAGAATTTAGTCTTTTCCTCCAGTCTTCATGTTCCTTGATGTCTCTTCAACTTTTAGTGCAACTTGAATATTCTCTTGTTTAAAAATTTAAAAAATGACTTTACTGTTAAAATTTTATTACTTAAATAATTTATAATAATTTTAGAAAATTCACATGATCCAGGAAAAAAATAAAAAGAAAGTGAACACCATCAAAATTCCTCTAATCATCACCACTAAATATTTAGTTAAATATTTTCAGCATTTTAAAGATATGTTGACGTTTCTAGACATTGTTCCAGTGCTAAACAATGTCTATGCAGTTTACATAAATAGTATTACGAAAATGAGATGACTTGTCACTTGCTCTCACTCATCAGCATACTAAGCGCATGTATCTGATTCAGTGACACAGATCTGCCTCATCATTTTTGTTACTGCTACATAATACTCAATTGAATGTACAAATCATATTTTATAGTGCCAGTCTTTTAAATGACAGATACAAAAGCCATGTCTGATTTCTTTCTTTCTTTTTTTTTTTGTAAATAAGTCATTTGTACATAGATCATACATACATTTATGCCATTATGGGATTCTATGTGTTGATTATTTGTACAAATTGAAGTACTTACATGCTACTAATCAACGTAGCCTTCACCTCATTCTCCCGATTACAGCATGTCTGATTTCTTACTGCTATGTATAGTAAACAACAACACTGCCGTAGAAGTCCCAAACTCAGTGACAGATGTCAGGATTGCCTTCTGCTTCACTAATTGTGCCCATATTCTTGGTCTTTTTTGGTCACTTTATGCCATTTACAAATTTTCCTTGCACCCACCCTGTGAAAGAATAGACTCTGGATCCAGAGGACATAAATTTGATCCTAGACTTGATGATTGTGTGACTTTGAACACTATATTTTACCTCTCTATGCCACAATCTCTAAGATATACAATAAAAATTATAACATGCATGTCCTAATGTCTGATGATCAAATGAAATAATCCATGGACGATGCTTAGCTTGTACGCATATGCGTCCAATGCAGTATAATTATTTGTCGTTTTCATCTCATCCGTCTTCCTCTGACAAACATGTCTGAAAACCATTTCCCATGTCCTCCCAACCTTCTCTGTGCAAGATTTCCACATTTTATCTTCTGCCCAAGTGTTTCTTTCAGGCTTCGTTTCATGTTCTCAAAGTCCTGAAAGACATTTATGTAGGCTGCTCTAATGTCATAGAAATTCTTTACTGACTAACGTGGCTACCAAATGAACTTGACACGAATCCTCAGTGTCATATTTTATACTTCCTCCTTCTCCTCTATTATATGTACAGTCAATCACACATTTCTGCCAAGTTTTCATACTTCCTCGGTGTCTTCCAAGCCTATCTCTGCCCATCACCCTGTTTCCAGCCTAGGTCAGACCCGGCTGGCCTCACATTCAGATGATGGATTTATTACCAACTTTAGGGGCACAATGCTTTCCTCTAAGGTCATGTCAAGTGGAAATTCAATACACGTGACAAGTCAAACAATTACTGCTGTTACTGAGGCAGTATTTGGGGGCCTGGAACCTTACCTACTCCTCAAATGTTTTAGGAAGTAACTAAATGCCAATAATTCCTCTGGAAAGTGGAATTCTTCTCCAACTGTCCAAAGGCTTTTTCTCCAAGCTCTTCTGCATGCACAAGATGATATAATCAACCTAAAAACACTATCATGGTCATTTTACTCCTATCATGGATACCATCTGTAGTTTTTTCTTTTTTCATATTCCCTCCTGACACTCAAGTTCCTCCCCCAAACTCCAGGATTTTTTTTTTTTTACTTTATCAATTGATGTATGCCAAAGTAGCCAAATGGGAATGTACACCATCAATTCATTCTTACACATCTTGGGCTGGAGTTTACATCCTCAAAGGATCTCTTCCTTCCACCTACAAGCTCTTACATCCCATGCAACCTTCAAGGGCATACTGTCTTCTGTCTCCTCCATGTTCATTCCACAATCATTATCTGGCTCCCCTCTTGGAGCTAAGCACCATTTTTTCTGACCTGAAGAAGTGTGCATGTATTTCTGGATATCCCCTCATCAATTATTTTGTATGAGAATGTGCCAAATTTTCTAAAATTTAAATTAATATTTTAGTGCCTCACAGTGCCTCATGCATGTTTGGAGTACACTCACATGCGCTCATATTTCTGGGTGAAAGTGCAACTTTTAGGTGCTGTGAAAGATTGGAAGGCTATGAGTGTAATTCCTGGGAAGTTCACATTCCATTTGTGACCAATGATGCCCCTGGGGGGGTAATTGCATTCAGTCCCTTATCTTATACTATTGCAAATTTGGTTATACGTCTATTAAAAAAATATTTTATTGGAAAAAATCAATATCTATATATATTAAAAATGCAAATAGTGTACAAAAATCGACTGCAAAAATATGCATCACTCTTACTTCAAATCCCTTACTGCCTAGTTCTTCCTTAAATATTTATTTGTGATTATTTTGCAATCATAATTTGATCCTAGTTATAAAGCTTAAATTCCATTGTAAAATTATGTTTTATGTCTCTATTTGTCCAAATTAGCCATGTGGACTTTACAATCTTCCTGTCCTTAAGGATTATTGGCATCCTACAAAATCTCCCGAAGTCTCACCCCTCTATACTCTCCTTTAAGGCATGTCCCTCATTTTAAACATTTGATCATGAGGCTTATTATCCCTTTGATTAGATACATCCCTCATTCTCCCATTTTAATAACTCAGATAAGCCCCATGACAACATTCCCTCCCCAGACTCCTGGGAGAGAACTATCACCAGTACAGTACTAATGTGGAACCTGGGCAACAGACAATATCAAAACCTATCAAAATTAACTCATTTGTGAAAAAAAAGTTGATTATATTAGATTTAAGTCTTTCTTGACTTTCTTAACCTGTTGGTGTAATTGAGAAGGTCTAGATAAGAGAAAGTGCAGAGGAATTGGGGGATAAGAGATATATGGGTTCTGGGGCAGGGTTGTTTTAAAGTAAACAGTGATGGGAAATTCTGACTGAGTCAGGATCTCTGGACTAGGTTCAGAAAAAACATCATAAAATTCCCTATAGCTTGTATCAATGTGCATACTTCTTCCCACAAATACCAACCAGAGAAATTCCATGACCAATTTCTGAAAGAACTTATATTCCAGGCCATGCATGTTCTCTGCTGTGTATATGAATGGAAAGGCCAGACTCACAAAGCTATTTGAAGCTAGGCTCTAATCACAAACTGGGCCAAATTACTCAGCTCTGGTTTTAGAAATTTTCAGTTGGCCAAAAAAAGTAACTCAAACAGCCTACCAACTGTGGTCCTGACAACTTTATTGAATCAGAAAATTTATTTCTCCAATAAATTTGAGCAAGTCATGATCACTCTTTTGTAAAACAAAGAGATTTAATTAGACAATCACTAAGGTTCCTGCAAGTTCTAAAATACCATTATCAACATTGTGTCAAGTGACTGAACAACATTCACATCCCTTAAGGGATATTCACCCTAATGAGTTTAAAATTAAATACAACTCAAATTGCGGAAGTTTAAGAAGGATTGAGTACTGAGATTTGGAGGCAACAGTAAGACTGTTCAAAGTGTATTTGCTAAAGCACATGGTTTAGTCTAGCAGTTCTGCCTCCTAGTAGCCAGGATCCATGACAAGATCCTCAAGCTGAGATTTTGCTTTTTCACCTAAAAACCAGAGATAATAATTACTTACCTCACAAGGTTTTATAGAGATGGAAAGAGATAACATATATTGACGGGCAGATATTCAAGAAAACTTAGCTCCCTCCTCCCACATTCAGTGAGAAGCAATTCCAAGACGAGAGTCATAAGCATTGCTCCTAGGAGGTGGGTTTTATTAGCCTTAGGGATAAAAGGTCAGGGCAAGAGACACAGGGGAGTAAAAGCCACCCATCCAGTGAGATGAACATTCTGGACATTGTGAGCTGCACCTCTTCTCACAGAGCATTAAGGTAACAGCCTAGGAAGAAATCTCTGAAAGTGTCGGTCACTTGTATGGTGTAAAGAGATGAAATTCTAGAATTGGGTTACATAATAGCAAGGTGCATTCAAGACAAAAGCTGAAATGGATAGAAATGTTGTAGAAAAGGCTGCCTATTACGCTGACAGCCAGCTACTAGTCAAACAGAAAGCAGGCATAAGAAAGTCTTTTCAGCAAGGGAAGAGTCATCAGTAAGAAAAGAAGAAAGAAAATCTGTACCTTTTTCAGGAAGAAAAGAATAAATTTTTATAAACTTTGGCATTTCAGCAAAACACAGGTATGTCCTGAGAGTTGGTGGGATGGAAGCATTTTTATTCAGTGGATGACTTGAGAATGCCTGCCCAAGAGAGACTATAAAAATGCACCTCCTGAATGAAAGGAAAGAATAGGGCCATTTTTATGATCCATCTTAAGACTTTCATCATCAATCCTGGTTGACTTCTTCAACCAGGAACCCAGGTGTAGAAATGATCATCACATTAGGTGTCAGCGTAGTAAGGCTTAGGTGCTGTTTTTGTAGAACAAGAATGCTGCAGACTAAGAGAGCTTCATGACAGAATAAGAGAAACCACTGATTGTCCAATTCCTCTAGTAAAGTACATTTTAGATCTCTTCCTAAGCTTAATTTATCTCTCTAATAATGATGGAATGTACCAAGATGGTACACACTTGTACATGTGGCAGAACCAAATTACATGGAAGGGGAAAATGTGCAGTACTTACTTACTGAAACCTACAAAATAAGCAATTTATTGAATTGCTGAATATATTGTTTCAGTTTCTCAGAAGTCTGCAATATAAAGGTTATAATCCTGATTTTACAAAAGAGGACAATTGCATCTCACTTGCCGTCAGTCAAAGGTAAATTAAAGAAGACCATTGGTTAGAAGAAGAATCACCTGATCTTCTTTCTACAAACTCCTAAAAAGTCACCTTCTGGAAAAGGGCATTTTGTAAGAACTTTTTTCCCCAGCAGGTGAGCCCTGGAAACTGGATTTTAGATCCTGGTAATGTTCCGAGTATGGAAAATAAAACAACAATAAGAGCTGAGCCATTTAATTTGTCTTCCAAATCAATTCTTGCTTGCTGAGGCTTGAATGCAGACTTGCTTAGTTTTTCTTCATCATTGCATGAAGCTATTTGCTAAGATGTGTTTATTAGACTTACATAGGAGCTCTGCCCAAAGAACTCAAAATCCAGCAAAGAAGAGACAATCTCTGTGATCTCTGGTTCTTTCATTTTAACATCATAGTGAAAGGGTACATCATCATGTCTAACTGACAATTTCCACAGAAAAGGAAGCAACAGAATCAAAACAGTTTTTAAATCAGATACACTTCTATTTTCCTCAATCACAACTCTGCTTGTGTCAGAGTAAAATTTTCACTAACTTCAAAATACTAATCTGATGCAGATCAATAGTGAGCATGAATCAAACATTTATTTAACCCTCTAATGAAGGAAGCAGCAAGGTGATGAAGCTGGTTCAAAGAGGATTCAAAGGATTGAGTACATATAGGCACCGAGATTGCTATAAATTGTAATATAATTGCTAGATAGGTTAGAAAAACTGGTTAATGTCTTGGTAAAAAGATTGAAACCTTTAGGTTTATCTTGTATTAATTGAACAAATCATTTATAAGTAAATTCAAGACTCATCCTTAGTCAGTATTAAATAGCAATTTGAACAGAGGACAACAAACCTTTCTTGTAAAGGGCTAAATAGTAAATATCTAAGACTCTGTTGACCATAATATGGTCTCTGTTGCAGCTACATGAGTCTATCATTGTAGCACAAAAGTGACCACAGACAGATAATACATGAACAAATGAACATGTTTGTGTTCCAATAAAACTTTATTTACAAAAACATGCTGGGGGCCAGATTTGGCTGGTTTCTCAGAGTTTACCAATCCCTGCTTTAGAGAATTAAATCATCCTGCATAGGTCTGTTAGACAATGTTCAAGTAGTATTTTGAAAGGACATTTGTATTATATTCTAATTTTGAATAATTTTTCTTAGAATACATATATTTCATGGGACTGTATCCAAGACTGTACTCAATTTTTTTCAACTTTAGTTTTCTCACTTGCTGAATAGGGGTATTTTTTCAGAAATCCATGGAGTATTGTAAGCATTCAGCAACTTGGTATTAAAAACATATTTATTCTTTCTAACTTTCATTTTATTTTTATTCTCAATCAAAAAGGTGAGAGATGATCTCATACTGTCTTTAACAAAATCTATTTGAGAAAACAAGGCTGCCAGCTTAGGTTGGAGGCAGAGATCAACTGGCTTAAACAGCAGGAGGCTCAGGGAGAAAAGAACAATTTGCCCACAATCTTTTTTTCATCGCACAACAAAAGTCCTTCCTAGAATGTTCAACCTTGTGGGGGGCTTCTTTGGCCCAGCCAAGACAAACATGGAGTCTTTGCTTCATCTGCTACATACGACTAGAGCTGGAAGAACAGCTCTGAAGATGAAAAAGCTCAGTAATCTTTCAAACAAGCTATTGAATCCACTAGTCCATTTTATTTTCTCAACTTGGTGTGATGTTAACCTGTTTGAGTGACAAGCTTGAGCTCTAAGCATGCAGTGAAGAGAGCCACACTAATAGTGATAATGAAGATTGAACTAGATTTTATCCCAAGAAGATAATAAAATCTGCTGAGCTTTTGTGGGGGAAATGGATCTACTTAGAAAGATTTTATCACACAATGTCCTGGAAAAATAATTTAACCAGAAACACACTGCCTTAGATTAGGTTCTTTGGAACATAGGGGCATTCACATGTAGAAGGTTTACTAGGGAATGCTCTTGGGAGATACACCTGTAAGGAAGTGAGGAAGAAATATTGGGCAGTGAGAAAAGCTGGCCTCAGTGCTGTTAAACAGGGGGTCTCAAGTGACCACCTGGGGAGCTCTGGAGCCGAATTGCCTTCTGAGTAGGCTGAATTGAGGTAACTGGTCCAAGACTCTTGTGTTCTCACACTAATCAGTCATGTGCACAACCACACCCTAGAAGGTGGTGTAATCTTGGGAAAGGCAGGTCCATATAGCTATGAGAAATTCCGGTGAGGAAGGAAGCTATGAGCCATCAGTGTTCATTGTTCTTGGTGCCTGGGGAATGGGCATTTTACCCCTGAAGTGCATTTGCAAGATCCATTTGGTGTGGGTAAGGCTTCATGTTCAAGAGGCTGCATGTCAACTATGAAACTAAAAAGAATATATACCTATTTATGCCAATCATTGATGCTGATCATAGCTTTACCTGGCTATGTTCATACCAGGATTTATTAGTTATCTATGGCTATATAAAAAATTGCCTGAAACTTTGTGGCATAAATAACAAACCCTTATTACTTCATGGTTTCTCTGAGTTAGAAACTAAGCACAGATTGAGCTAGGAGCCTTTAACTCAATCTATCACGGGTCTGTAATCAAGATGTTGGTCAGCGCCGCTGTCATTTCAAGGCTTGACTTGGGAAGGATCTACTTCCAACCACACTCATATGGGGACTGGTAAGAGGTCTCAGGTCCTCACTGGCTGTTGATGAATAAGCAACAATCATCAGTTGCTTGACATGTGTCTCTATCTATAGACCTGTTCACAACCTGCCAGCTTACTGCCCCCAGATCTGGGATGTGAGAGAGGGAAGAAGAAAGAAAGGTGGGAAGGAAGGAAAGAAAGAAAGAAGGAAGGATGGTAAGGAGGGAGGGCGGCCGGGAGGGAAAGGGGAAAGAAGGGAGGAAAAAGGAAAGAGAGAGAGTAAATACAAACCTAACCTCATAAGTGACACCTCATCCTTTCTGCTGTCTTCTATTAATTATAAGTGAGTTAATAAGTGTAACCCACACTTTAGGGCAAAGAATTTTGTATAGAACTTAATGCCAATGAGTGAAGATCACTGGGGCTATCTTAGATGCTGCCTATTTCATAGGGGATTAAGAAAAATTTAAAGAGAAATTCTTAAGACTATTTCAAAGCATAATCAAATTGACCTATAGAAATTTAAAAAAAAATTACTATAGAACACACTGGACTTCTACTAGAATGATAACCAACCTATAAACATTCACTGAGTTAAAACAAAGAGGCTGCCACCCATTTACATGAGATAAGTATAGAGATTGAAAACAAGCCTAAAGAAGTTTGATGTTGCTTGATATCTAAGTGCCTGGTCAATGGACTCATCTCATTAAATGAAGTTAGAATAAAAATATTGGTTCATGAAGGATTTGGAAGAAAAAAACTGGTCCTTCACCATGGAATCTGAAAAGCCCTGTTTAGATGATTTTATCCCCTTGCCAGAAGGGCCACTACAGGTGCAAAGGAGTGGACTAAGATTGGGGCACAGGAGCAATAGATGGGGAATTGGAAAGTTTGGTACTATTTCAGCATCTGATATTTCCTAGAAGGAACTGGATACCATGTACCCCACCTGAATTTGTTTCCTGGTCTACAAAAACAACAACAAAAAAACATCAAATAGAAGCTATTTTTGAAATCTAAGGGGTATTAATTGGTAAAGCAGTTCCTTTTATTATTAGACAAACATTTTAGTAATATTTTATTGTGATTTCTACACTTTGAATCTTGATATCCAGCTACATAGCATCCATCCAAGTACTTCTATAAAATCCCCTCTACCTTTCCATGACCTCTTAAATGACTCTGAAAATCATTTAGTAGAATCCATACTGACTAACAAAGCAGACAAGAGTGATGATCATCTTCATAACAACAATATCTCAATAACATCTCTAGGAAATGTAGTCTTAATTCTTTTTTTCTCTACGAAGTATAGTTTTAATAAAATGACTATAGATCTTTGGAATGTTTTGTTTAAAATTATTTCTTGAACAATTGTTGCTTTACAAATTTACTGTTCCAGATTTTTTTTAGTTATGTCACTAAACTTTAGGATTAATTAAATTCTGTTTGGTGGAGGTATGTAGAGCTCTTTCCATTTTGTTCCTCTCCCTCTTTCTTGCAGTAAATGAAGACTGCTCTTGGAAGGATAACAAACCAACATGGCATAGCATGCTGGGCACTTCATAGAAAACTCGGTGATTTGCATATTGTTCCAGTGACTTATATAGCAGTACCCATGGTTTCTATGATATTGGCTTTATAGAGTATAAATGTCATATGCAGTCTAAATATCTACCAGGAAATCCTCCTGGGTTTGTGGTACAGATGCCATCCTATAAGTATCCTTACATGTTGACTTTCTGAGGTTAGCACAAGTTCCTCTCTGGTCAGTATGTGCAGCATAATCTACAAAAGTGTAGCAGTAATAATAATAGCGGAGACCACCCATTGATAACTTAGTATGAGCATAATGCTGTACTAAGTATTTTCAGTGCATCATTCCATTTAATCCTTCTAAAAAAATCTATTAATGCCTCTGAAGTTGGTACTTCCCTTTACAGATAAGGGAATTAGTTGAACCTCTGAAAAATAAACCTAACAAGGTGAGGGAATTAAGTCACTGTTGAAGCTAAGATTTAAACCCTCTGTGGTTCACTCCAGGTAAGATTTCTAGCTTGAGCCCTAGTCATGTTTATATAGAATTCAAGTCTGCTGGCCAGGACTGAGGGCCCATCCATGATGCATCTATCTACATGGGAGGACATAAAGCAGTGGTTCTCAACCTTCCAAATTCCCCAACCCTTTAATACAGTTCCTATGGTTTGCAACCCACAGGTTGAGAACTGCTGTCCTAAAGGAAGAGGTGATCATATGAAATTGTGTGCAGAATGAGAGACAAAGGTCAGAAGTTAGACATCTGGATAACTGTCATCTGGCCAGGAATTCTTGCCCATTCACTTCAGACCTGAGCAACAGTGCTATGCAGGTGTTGTGATTTCCCTAAGTCATTGAGAGTAGAAGGTAGTCTGGTTCTGGGCACTTGTGACTAAATAAGTATAGTTCTTTCTTCATGTAAGACACAGTTACAGCATGGCACTGATGTAACTACTTGAGCTGAGCTTTGGGAAAGTGTTATATGAAAAAGAGGAAACAAGAGAGGGCCCGAGCATCTTCATATGTTGGCATTGGTGGGGTATAAGATGGACTTCCCAGAAAAACATGGATCTGTAATAGTGGATCATTAAGGAATAATGGAAAAATAAAAATAATGAACTCTACACAGTGCTTGAGTGCTGGTGAAACTCTCTGTGAGGACCCTCAGAACAATTTTCAGGGAGATTGGAAGAGCTGCAAAGAGATAAAAGAATGTATGGTTTATCAACATCCAGAATCTGGCTCTCAGAAGTTTAAATTTCATATTTACCAATGTCTTCTAAGACTACATTATACTGTACTTTTAGCCACTATGGTTTGGTTATTATGAAATAATACTGATTCCATTAATCATGAAAGTTTTTATTTGTATGATTAGACATGAAATCAATCATGACTGTTCTACTTTAATACAAATTATCTGCAACTGAGACCTTTATATTATTCCCTCTTAAACAAACCTAGTCAGTTTCAATCAGTTTTTTTCAGTATGTCATGGGTATTTTGATTCATGATTCCACCAGAAAACATCTTGGCTCTCTCTCTTTATACATATTTTATGATTTGTAAGTCTGATAAATACACTTATAAATCTTTATGTTATTTGTTGATGGGTAATATGAGAGGCATCAGCTTGAAGCCAAATTTAGTCCAGCCCAGACACCAACATCAGCCAAACTCCAACCAACCCGCAGATTAGTAAGAAACATAAATATTTTTTCTTACAAAAAAAAAAAAAAACTATAATGAGCAATGGGTAAAGATCAATGTCAGAGAACTGACACATCGTTAGGAAGTTTCACTCAGGTTGTCACAGAACCACTTACCAGTATTCTGTGATTATTCAATCCACTGCACATTCATACAACTGTGATATCACCCAGCCCAGAGTTCTCTAAATCCCCCATGAGTACACTGAACATAACCTTGTCAAAGGCTTTGCAGGAATCAAGATCAATTGTCTTTAGGAAGAAATCTCTTAAAAAATAATAGATGTGTTTTTCTTTGGCATAACTTGTTCATTGCCGACTGAGATTCAATGGCAGCATGGGTAGGTTTTTTATCTCAAATTTCAACATCAGATATTATCTAGTTATTCTTTGACGACATAGATCACAGTCGTCACAGAAGTCACGTGTTAGAAATAATGTGGATAATGCCCTTTAGGAACTTGTCACCTTAAAGAGAAGTTGGCATGGGCACAAAAGCATAAAATGTCAGGCAGAAAGTTACAGATTCTGCATTTGGGGGTTAAGATGGGGAGGAGATTATCTTCTGCATGATTCATCACAGGTTGTTTCCTCTCAGAGGTGGTAATTAAACTGTGTGTGTTTGAGGGCTCACAGCTTCTGATATAAGGAGTTAAGGGCAAGTGCTTTATTCGGGAGGTGGAGGAAACACCAATAGAAAGGTGAAACAGTGAGTCAAGGAAGAGAGGGCAGTCACTACAGTACAAATCTGAACAAGGTTACCAGAGCGGGCAACTTACACCTGCATGGGAAACCCTGGGAAGCAGTGGTGAGCAGGACGTTAGACTAGTTCTCTGCAAAGTATGAGAAAGCTGTTTTTCATGCATATTCCCAACATCCATAGACTGAAGTTGCTCCTGGGGAAGGAGGGTGTTAATTCTCTGGCATTTTCTGCTTGCCTGTGCATGGTGAGAACAGGCTTCAATGGCCAGGGGAAGCCCTCAGGCAGAGAGAGGCAAGTGCTGACAAGTTGGAAGTTGAGCCAGTGAGAGTGAAATGGCAAGGATGGGGCAGAGCTCCATCCACAGTGTGTGTGCTTGTGTGTGTGTACAGCGTGTGCATGCACACATGAAGACATCAAAAGAGGGGAAAGACCTTACAAGCTGAGTGAGTAACAATTTATCAGGAGCAATGCATATGTTGTAAAACATAATGGAAATTAGGTGATAAGGTTGCATCAAAGTCCACGTGTCAGGCTAGTGAAATTTGCCTAACAGTTCCCTGTTGCCGCATGGGGTTGGGCATTATAGATGTCCTCATGGCAGGGCTGTTAAAATACTGATTTTTTTTTGTCCTGAGCAAAATGAAATAATGAAGCTTGATCTGGTGAAGCACACCAGAATTTCCTATCAATACCCTCTTCCCTGTACAGAATTCCAGCTGTCAAGGCAGCAAGGAAAAATGCACAGCTCGTGGGAAGACAATTTTGCCTGCCTCCTATACTCATCTGGACAGGTTAAAGTCCTCTGGGTAAAGAAGACAACTTTGTTATGCCCACTTAAGTACAGACTTCTAAAAGCCTTTGGGTATTCACACCTTTTCTTACTTAAACCCCAGTATGCTCTAGAATCTGATGTTCAGAATCTAGAGCCTAGATCCAATAAGCTGTTTGCTATTTGATACTAATTGAAAAGTGTTGCCATCCTAAGCCCCTACACCAGGTTCACAAATCCTCTCCTACTTAGAGAATACCAATTTTATTTTCTCTGCAATTGAAACTCTATGTGTTTATGCATATTCTTTCAAAAGATTCTTCAAAACTAGATCTTTTGACACATGAGAGCCACTGATAAATGTAGTCTCTGATTATATTTCTCCTAAGGTGCTTGTGGTTTAGAATGATCCATAATACCTAGCAAATTAGGTAATTCTTTGATAGAATTGGAGCATAGGATGGTAGAGGGCTGAGATGGTGCAGTTATCTCTTGAAAACAGGTCAGAAGGTACAGGTGGTAGCATGCCAACTAGTAATTTTTTAAAAATCTGACATCTTCTAAGAAACAGTATTTTCCTATAATCTCTGAGACAACACTTACAGGCTAACAGTTGATCTTTCAGTTAGTAAGACACATATTCTGTCTTCTCCTCCACTCTCCTTCACCTTGCCTGTGGATCTTCTAGGATAGCTCATCCTTAGCACCATATTTTCTAAATCGTGTTTCCAGCTCACCCTCTATGGCAGTGATTTTCAACCAGTGTGCTATGGTGTACTTGTGTGCTGTGAGAAGATCTTAAGTGTGTTACAAAAATTTTTAAAGATCATTCATTAAATTATTTTCTAAAGAAAATATTTATTTTTTACTCCTTTTTTTTGATCAACACAATTTAAGTGCGCTGAAGAAGTTTAACTATAGGTTCAAGTGTGCCGTGAGATACAAAAAGTTGAAATATACTGCTCTATGAGCAGTAGATAGGTCTTCAAACATAAATCTCATTATGTTATAACCATCACCCACCACAAGCACTTCAGTCCTTCTCTTTTAACAAAGTTATCTGTAGTCTATGTTAGTGAATAAAACTGGTATTAAAATAGTTTTTTTTTTTAATCCAGAGTCCAATGAGAAAAATACGTAATATGGAGACTCTTTAATATATCAAATTGATTGAGTTCAATAGATTATACATTTTTCTGGAATTATTGTCATTTGGTTTTTAAAGTTTTAATTAAATTCTCTTTATGAAGTGATAGTGCATTAGTCAGGAGAGGCTTAGTCAGGTACAGTCATACACAATACCCCACATCTCAGAGGCTTAACAGGAAAGTTGCAATGTTTCACTCGCACACAGATGGCTGCTGAGCTAGCGGCATTTCCAGGAACCATGTTTCCAAGTGGTTATGCAAGATTCTGAATTACATGCTTGCATCCTGCTGCAATGCCACCTGAAACATGTGGCCCTCCAGAGTCACTGTGGAGAAAGCCACCAGACAGACCAGCATTATTTTCTGCCTTACCTCTAATGTGACCCAAATCCTAGACAATTGGTCGGAACAAGTCATTTGTTCTGATATAAATTCAAGAAGTCTGAGAAGTATACTGGTGAGTGTGTCTGGAAAGGCAAGAATGAGACAATGTATTTTTTCACTAGGAATTTTTGCAACAGATGATGATGGTAGGTGTTAAAATTGACCCTTAATGCCCTTAGAAAAAGAAAATCAACAACCTGTGTGAGCACCCCACTTATTTTAGGATAATTTATTGGTTCATGAGATGCTAAACTTTGGAAGTACTGATGCATTTTATAAACATCACAGCCCAGAATACATGATTCTTCAAGCCCTGACCCCTTCCAAAATCACCAGGCTCATCTCCGGACATCCCCTAAGAAGTCATACTTCTTAGTCGGTGTCATTACAGTTCATGATCACAAGTCCTGTGTCTCATTCTGTCCTGGTGAAGATGCCTTACCTGATGCTCCCGAACATAGTCAATGCATCACATCCCTATGCTTACATTCATACATTCATCCTGCCTGAGACAAATATCTGTAAACTCCTCGAATCCTCAATAGATCATGAGTAAAGGGCCCAAGCTTTATTCACCTCTGTAATTCCAGAATCCATCAGACTGCAGGACCCAGTGCTTAATAAACACTGTTGACCAAAACTCTCCTTGGTTATATTTTAATCACACTTTTGAAAGGGTCTCAAAGAATGGCTTAACTCTACTAAGTGCACTGTCCTTTGCCTTAGGTAACTTTTAAAAGTCACCAGAGCATTAGATGTCATCTTAGTTCCTCCTCATGACCATCCACATCCATATAACCATTGAAGCACCACACCCCTCTCGTATGAAGCCCTGACTTACAGCAAACGGACTTACGAAATCACTCCAACATGCATGGGGTTTGAGCTGCTCTCACAGTGTTCCACTGAAAAGGGTAAAAGGACCCTCTTTTAAAAAATAGTTGTACAAAGTTATGATAAATGTGACTTTTATGATAGACTGGTGGCATGATCAAATGGCAGTTTATAGCTTACTGGCCAAGCAATAAGAATGCAGGGAACCTGAGGACAGGAACCACCTTCATACCCTTCCATAAATGCTCACTAGGAATATCTGCAGAGATAGAGAAGACCAAGGAAGTACTGTGAAGTGTTCACAGACTTTAACTCACTTGAGAACATTGCACACCCACTTCTTGCAAAGCTGCAATGAGGAGAAGGCAAGGTCTTCCCACTCTGGACTCACAATCACAGTGGAGTGCTGGAGTTACAAAGACAACAAATGGACCAATCTAAGCAATAATGCTATAAGGCAAATGGTTCTCTGAGAGAGGCACCAACAGTGAGATGTGAACTAGTAGGGGGAAAAGAAATTACTGACTCATCTCCACGTGTTCAATAGCAGCTACTGGCAGTTGGTTTTTAAGTGAACCTTGATAACTTTAAAAAATAGTCAACTACCAAGAAAGACATGATTTGTGATTCTTGGCATGGTTCATGTTATTGGCTCCCTGAGCCTGGGACAGTATTGAAAGGGGAAGTATCTATAAACAGAATGAATAATGTGTAGCCATAATATATTCTCTGTTTATTTTTACATCAGATGTTTGGAATGTTGGCACTATTAAGAAACTAATTTAATTTTGACTCCCTTTTGAACCTGTGATGTTATAATATAAGCCCCCCAAATGAGCCATATTCCTAGTGATGAAAAATGAGTGTTGGTGCCATGATTATACCAATGTTGTTTTTGATAAGTCTCTTTTAATTAACAGAATATTGGAAGTTTGATGGCAAATTTTTATTTTATAAAAAGGCCAACAATAAGAACCTAAAAATGCCCATTTGAAATTGACTACTTAGTCTACTTATTAAAGATTTTCATCTTTGGATTGATTTTCACATCTCAGCCAATTCCAGAGGAGGGCAGATACCATAATACCCGTTTTTCAGATTAGGAAATTAAAACTGAGTGCTTTGGAGACTTATCTCAATAGATGAGAATGACTCCCATGTCAGGACTACTGAAGACATCCCCACTGACCAGTAATCACAATTGTTCAGTCCCCACAACACAGGCTTTTGGATGGTACTGTTGATACTTGAGGATAGATAATTCTTGGTTGTGAGGGTGTGAGGGTTTGTCCTGTGCAGTGTAAGATGTTCAGGACCACCACTAGGCACTAATTACAACAACCAAAAATATTTTCAGACATTCCCAAATATCTCCGGAGGATGTCATCTCTGGTTGCAAGCCAATGCCACAGTAGATTCAGGCTCCAATGCAAATGGCTTCTTCTCTTCACATGACCTACTCTACTGGCTGTGTGCTCATAGGGGCCTCAATTTCTTTGACAAATTATAGAAAGCTGGGGTGAATTTGCCTTTTACTATTGCCTGACAGCATGATCAAACAGTAGTTCTCAGCTACTGAGTGCAAAGTGAGAGGACAAGCTGCATGAAGTCAGCGCCCACAAGTGTTTCCTTTAACAAACCTTTGTTCAGTGGGTGGAAATGTGGATTGCTGTTGTCAGCCATGGGGCGAGCAGGTTACAGACTTTTCATGCGTTGTGCAATTTCATTCTCTGATCACCTATCTACTAGATATGAAGAGGCCCATTTCTATTAGCAAAAGGCAGAGCTCTGAAGACAGTTATGGCAGTAAAAATGCATTCATCATACAGTTATGGAGTGTAGGACACCGAGAGCAAACACTAATGTAAATTGTCAACTACAGGCATGGGTGATAATGATGTCTCAGTGTTGGCACATTAATGTAACAAAGGCACCGCTCTTTGGTGGAGAGTGTTGATAAGGGAGACACCTATTTGTGTGCAAAGGTAGGGGGGATATGGAAGGTCTCTATCTTTCTCCCAATATTGCTCTGAACCTAAAACTGCTCTTACAAAAACGATTAAAAAGTAAATGTTATGGCCAGCAGAGGTGGCTCATGGCTATAATCCCAGCACTCTGAGAGGGTGAGACAGTAGACTGACTGAGCTCACAAGTTCGAGACCAGCCTGAACCAGAGTGAGACCTCATCTCTGAAAATAGCCAGGCATTTAGTAGGCAGCTGTAATCCCAGCTACCAGGATGCTGAGGCAAGAGGATCTCTTGAGCCCAAGAGTTTGGGGATGCTGTGAGCTGTGACACCACAGCACTCTACCAAGGGGGACAAAGTAAGACTTTGTCTCAAGAAACAAACAAAACAGGAAATGTTGCAAAAGGATATTTAATAGATAAGGTAAAGTTTAGGGAGGTCAAGTGATTTACTATAATAACAGTGATTGTGGGTCAGCTGTTAATTAGGGCTCAGATCCACTTGATTAGAAATCCTGTATATTGTTTTTATATGAGTGCTGTTCAAGTTATGGGTTTTATAATACATTAGTAGATTATGACATCAAGTTAGTGGGTCAAGCTGGCATTTTTCTTTATAATGATATATAATGAAATGAAAAAGCTGGAAAATATCAAGGTGGCTCACATGTAATAAGATTGAGGTATACTTTGATGAAATTTTTGTTTCACTGTACACTGTGGGTACCCATGCACACATGCTTGTGTGTTTATGTTTGTGTTAGTTATTCTTAAAGCAAAATATACATTTTTCCAGTAAGTCAGAAATATTTGGAAGACACTGGCATACTACCTGTCATCTGTCTTCTAATGGCTAGCTCATATTTGATTGGAATTCTTAAGTTAACTCTTTTTTCTTTGATTGCAACTTTGCTCTTCCTCCACGCCAACCTATTTATCACTATCTACCTTGTCTGCCCAAGCTGGTATCAGACCAGGGGAAAGTTGACGAATAACCCTAGTAAAAAGGATTTCAGGGGTCAATAACAGGCTCCAGGAACTGGAAATGCGAATGTTGCACACATATCTTTTTGGAGCCACTGGCAGGTGGCTGGGATTCCAGCATCCTGAACTTGCCCAGAGGTAACTTGGGTTTTAAGGAAACTTTTCCCTTCCACCTTAGACTCCAGTCTTATTCTCCCAAGATAACCATAATCAGTAATCTAGCACCAAACCTTAACAGGGAGTGAAATGGCAAAGGAGAAACGTGGTGTGCTGCGCACCCAGCACCAGCACCAGAACAGAGCAGAGCGTAAAGGAGGGACAGTTGCACAAATACTTGGTGCTGCTTCTTCTAAGGTACGCGGCTATTTTTTTTGTCATTTGCTTGTTTGCTTGTTTGTTTCAGTACAGTTCCTTGCACTGTTCTCTCCTTGCCTATTTTGATTACTGTGAAGATTTTTCTTTTTTTTTCAATTTATTTTTTATTAAGTCATTTGTACGTAGATCATACATGTATTTACGCCATTATGGGATTCATTGTGTTGATTATTTATACGAATTGGTGTGTTTACATGCTACTAGTCAACATAGCTTTCACCTCATTTACCCAATTACATTAAGACATTTGTGTTCTACACTTGATAGATCTAACTTGTACTTGCAATATGCTCCATAGGTGTGGTCCCCCTACTAACCCTCACTCAATCAACCCACCCCCCTCCCTTCCCCTCTCCTTCCCTTTCACTCCTTCATCCTAGGCTATAGATGTGTTTCATTTTTCATATAATCATCAGAGAAATGCAAACCAAAACTACTCTAGCCAAAACTACATCTAACTCCAGTAAGAGTAGCCCTCATCACAAAATCCCAAAACTACAGATGGGAGTGGATGTGGAGAAGAGGGAACACTTCTGCACTGCTGGTGAGAATGCAAGCTAGTATGTTCCTTTTGGAAGGAAGTTTGGAGAACACTCAGGGATCTAAATATAGATCTACCATTTGATCCTGCAATTCCTCTTCTAGGTGTATATCCAAAGGACCAAAAATCACTTGACAATAAAGATATTTGCACCAGATTATTCATCGCAACTCAATTCATAATTGCCAAGTCATGGAAGAAGCCTAACTGCCCATCAACCCATGAATGGATTAATAAATTATGTTTTATGTATACCATGGATGGAGACTTTACCTCATTTGTGTTTACATGGATGGAACTGGAAAATATTCTTTTTAGTAAAGTATCTCAGGAATGGAAAAAAAATATCGAATGTACTCAGGACTGCTGTGAAATCAATTTATAATCACTCACACTTGCAAATGGAAACTGAAGATCTTTCTACATATGCAAATCGACTTCCTTGCTTTGTTGCATTTTGTTCCACTTTGTGGACAAACAGCTCTACAAGTGAACATTTAGCAGTGGCAGCCTGTCTTTCTCCTCTCTCCCTCCTCCTTCTCCTTTTACTCACTCTCTCTCTCTCTCAGACTCCCTCTCTTCCTCTGCTGCCATTCTCTTGTGTATATTAAAGTATATTTTTTAAAAATTCAGAGCAGTTTTATGGAACTAAGGGCACATGTTTGAAGTTTCATAGACACTGCTAAATTATCCTTCAAAATGATCTTGGCAATTTATGTTTATTCTCAATGTTTCAATATATATTTTTACCATGGCCTCACCAACATGGTCTAAAAGTGAACTTAAAAATGTTTTCTCCATTTTTAAAGTAGGAAATCATATCTCTTTTTAAATTCTGTGTGTTTAAATTATACATAAAACTCAACATCATTTCATTATAAATCTTTTTTTCTCTTTAAGTCCTTTCTCACTTTTTCTAGTTACATGATAGTTTTCTTATTGATGTATAAAACCTCCTACATATTGAGACCTTTGTAATATGCCTTACAAATATTTTCCTGCTAATCGTCTCTCTTCTAGCTTTGTTTTTTAGATATAAACATTTTTCTTGATTAGAAATTCTTGATTAGAATATCTATAACAAATTATAGATATTCTTTCTAGAATTTTGTTTTTAATCACATTAAAGTATAATTTCATGTGCAATTTATATTGGTATAAAGAGTAAGAAAGAGATCCAACTTGAAATCACTGTATTTTAAGATAAACCACTTTTCCCAGTACTTTTTATTAAATAATTTGATATTTCTTTACTGATTTCAAATGTGACCTTTAATATGAATTCAATTCCCATGTGGCATTTTATATGATTTCTAGACTCTATCACATTCTATTGATCAGAAAATGTTATTGCCAGAATGCCATTTTTTTTAAATGAGTTAGTCATTATGGGTGTTCTTGCATATTGATTTGAAAGTCCTTGAAATCCGAATGCTAGTCTAGACTAGGAAAATAGGAAAGCCCAACCAGGTGACCCTGTGAAAGTGCTACAGGGGAAGGAGCTGGGAAAGAAACTATAGGACAGAGCAGAAATACCTCTGTGCCTTAGATTTTATAGAAAAGTGGTGTGAGGTTGAATGTGAAAGGTGAAAATGTATGATAGAATGCTTCGGAGACAGTGAGGACTGCAGAAAAAGAAATATTGTGCTCAAAGAGGAGTATTAGTCATCATCAGAGTTAGCTTAATTATTCCATCTCCTCCCACTAGTAAGTAGTTAGGGCTATACGCTGAATAATCGGGACAGATGTCAATTAGAGAAAAAAAAATCACATTGTTGTACATGAAACACTACTGGCTCCTGCAGGAGCAAGCTGATATTGAAACCACAAATTAAAATATATATGGAATCTCAAAAGAGGGGAATGAGAGAGGATACCCAGAAAAAGAGAGGTCTAAGAGAACAGAGGTCTTCTCAAAGAGACTCCAAGGATATATCTGTGAGGTCCTTCCCAGGTGCCTCAGCTCTTAGAAATTTATAGACTTAACTTCCTGGGACCTGGAAACTTCTACTTCTGTAAAATCTGGAGCCACTTCTCCAGCTTGATTCAAACTGACCAATGAGAAAGATACCCATTGACTAGGGATAAAAAGAAGATTGAGACAGTTGGGGAGCCCGGCCATTTTGAATTCTTCTGTGTCATTGCTCCACCAGCTGAAATAAACCCTTTCCTAAGGAAGGAAGGAAGGAAGGAAGGAAGGAAGGAAGGAAGGAAGGAAGGAAGGAGAGAGAGAAGGAAGGAAGGAAGGGAGGGAGGGAGGGAGGAAGGGAGGGAGGGAGGGAAGGAAGGAAGAAATAAAGAGAGAAAGAGTTAGGAGTTGGGAAGAGTCTCCTCTGATGGAGCTTTTCAGAAATGATCTAAAATTCAACTTCTATAGAGATGTATTGTTTTAACTCAGGGATCTTTCACTTACTGCTTCATAGTTTTCTCTTTATGTATAACATTGTCTCTCTTCAGCTGGGTTGTTGATGGTTGCACTGGCTTCATTTGTTGTCTTAATAAACATTTTTTTTTTTTAGATACTACTATATATACATACTAGAGACACAGCAGTGAGCAATTCAGATTAGGCCTTTTCAGTGATATTGTAGTGGATGGAGATAGACTCTAATTTGTTTAAATAGTAGAATTCAGGTGTACCAAGGCCATGATAGAAATAACCAGAGACAAAAGATAGAGAGTAATTGAGATGGGGCCAGGGAGGATAACACATGAGACAGTGAACTCTCTGGGGAGGTATATCACAGTTGATGTCTGAGGGCCATGAAGGGAGTTGTGTTCTTGTTCTTCAGAGTGATGTCCAGGGCTGTGCTTGCCACACACGGTGTCTTGACAGATATTTACTGAATGAATCAATCAATCAGTGATGGCCGGAGGTTCTGGCCTTGACCGTGGGAAGCACTTCATGTTACCTTTAACTTCTATTATGAGGAGCTGTTTAGACAAGTTCAGTGGTAGGTTTTTTACTTTGGGGAGGAAAGAGCTTTTCCTTCGGTCTTTATTCATTACTTATTGCAAAGGTGATTTTGCAATGACTGATTTCAACATTTCTCCCTGGGCTGCTAAACCACCCTGTTCCTCAGCAAGCCCAAGCAGGTTTCAAAAAACAGGGTTTTCCCTTCAAGCCTGACCTCCCAATCTGCCACGAGGGAGCTTTGCATACCCACACCTATGTGGAGCACAGCGCAGAAGTGAGAAGGAAGTGCAGACAATGGCAGCCAACCCAGGTGATGTGTTTTTAGAATTTTGCCTCTCCCAAAATACTTCATCCAGATCCCCAAATCTCATGCTTAGACATGGTCTCTGTGGCTCAATGTGCCATGGATTATACATGAGCCCCATCTTGTGCTTCTCCGAAAATATTTCCACTGTATGATTTTCAAAGCAAAGAAATTCAAACTCATTTAAGAAACTTCCTAGTCATTGATGATTTGAGTAATGAAATACACAATGAAAACTCTGAATGGATGAAATGGTAAATAATGTTTGAGTTTTCCTTCCACTGGTGTCTTCCTCTTCTTTCTGGTTTTTTTTTTTTTTTTTTTTTTTGGTGGTTTTTCTCTTTTTCTTTTTTTTAATTTGTCTTTAAAATTGAAAATGATTCCCTTTTCTTTTTCTTTTTCTCTTTTTTTTAATGATTATTGATCTCTACGAGCATTATAATGATAAATACTTGATAAACTTTGCTCTTTGATCCAGCCTACTTGTCACTCAACAGTCTTTTAAAGTCTAGATTCTTTCTTTCACTTTTGACATGTGCCATTGTTCTCCACCCTGAATGCCTTCCCTGCTGTTCTCAAAAGCTGCCCAGAATCACTGACAGGGTATATTGCAGTATCAAGTACCATGACTTCAGGCTCCAACGCAGCTGCCCACTTTTTGAAAGCTCCCTTTATTCTTTGCAACTGCACTTATCCAGTTCAGACTAACAAATGTCAGCTTTTTTCCCCTTACCTTTCATGCAACTCCCCCATCCCACAACACACACACCCTGAAAGTGTAATAAATCCCTCTCTCTGCACAGTGTACATTAATACACCTCGTAATTGCCTTTCTCAGTTGGTTTTAGTCCTTTGCCGTATTATTCTTTCCTTTTGTACTCTGGCTTCTTCAGCTCTAGTATTTCCAGACTTGAAATCCAAGTTGCAAATGCAGAAAACATGCCCACTCATTTAGGACACTATGACTGTGTCCAGTGGTAGAGGACAGCACACAACTGATGGTGCTGCACATTAAAACACTTGTTGCTGAGTTCATAAGAAAGTAGCAGGTCTTGTATTCAAGATTAACAATCTGTGAGCTTCACAGCACATTGCAAGGCTTGGTGGTGTATGGTAACATAGTGTATAGCATACATGTAGTATATGTGTAGTAGTAGATAGTATATTTCTCTACAGCTGCCATATTTAACCTATATGGAGAAACCTAGAAAGAATCTTGAAATTCAGTGTATGATTCTCTGCTGCTTCTCTGCTATTCAGCTTGCCAATTTTAAGAAAGAGCAGCTTTAGGAATAGCTGTATTTTGCTGTATAGAATGAATACTCAAGGAGAGTGGCCTTGGAAAGATTGATTAAGGCAAATATAAAGACTATTCTGTCTTTTCTGAGTCAAATACATGAGCTGAAAGAGCTGTTCACTCACTGTAAGCCATCTAGTGAGAATTAAACCTCTTCTTACAGGGAAACTGTAGCATTATTCTGAAGTCATATTTGTTGTTTCATAAAACGATCCCAATGACCATTAAATTCTTACAGGGCTTTGAGAACCATGGCCCCCTTAAGAATGTGAATGTGTCTTTTCTCCAGACCTCGAGGAGTCTAGGAGCTGGGTAGGACTTTAAAGACTGGATTAGAATGGGGAATTTGTAAGGATAATTTTTGAGCCAATATTCCATGAGTCTCTGACTTAATCCTTTGCTCCTGAAAGAGTATTCCATGGCACTGGGGCAGGAAGTAGGATGCATCTGTCGTAGCTATCCAGAAGATTGCACTGTGAAAGAACCCTAAGTTGCCATTTATTTACTGGGAAAAGAGTAAAACATCTCTATGGTCTTATGTGAAGTTAACAGTTTTTTTGATAGGATATACACAAGCTTGTAACTTGCTGCTTTTTAGGCAAATGTCACATACCTTTTCTTCTGTTTGTTCTGAGAATTTTCCAGAATAATTTCTTACTTTTTATGTCTCACCTGGCTATTACTAAATGAGGTGTTAAACTCTATGGCTATAAAGAAAAAATTCAAAAATATTTCAAAATGTTTCATAAAGAATCATATAGACCCATCCAGCCATCATTTAGTTGTGTTGGCCAGTGCCCCAAACTTCCCTATTTTTTCATTGCTGCCTATTTCCATGCCCCTCTGCAAAATGATTTTGTAGCTCTCCTCCTATCAAAAGGAGCTACAATTCCCATGTATATATTGACCTTATGATTTACATTGTTAAGTGCAAATGTAAGTGTTAATGTGCCAGCTCTGAACATAAGCTCAAAAGGCTTTGTGTGCTTCTATTGTTTTAGGGAACCTGCTATGGACATACAAACAAGCCTGCACTAATCTGCTGGAAGAAGAGAAATTCCAGGAATTGAGAGAGAGACCCTAGGCCATTCTACCTGTCCCAGCTAAAGCCCTCACAGACCAGCCCTCCTCTAGCTACCTACCAGCTGACTGCAGCCATGTGAGTGAGCCCCCTCAAGACCAACCAAGCCCAGCCCATACCAGCCAAATTGTCCAGCCTACTTGCAGACTTAATGAAAATGGCAAATGGTGGTGGTTTTAGTAAAGAAAGTTTGGGGATGATTTGTCATAATATTATTATCCCAATGGACAAATGTTATACCAGTGTTATCATATTTTTACATTTTTTTCTGTATTTTTTTATTAAATCAAAAAGAAGTAGGTCATGTATACATTAGTGCATTTAGAGGGTACAATGTGCTGATTTCATATACAATTTGGAATGGTTACATTGTACTGGTTAATATATCCTTCACCTCATTTACTTAATTATTGTATTAAGACATTTATACTGTATGCTTAATAGATCCGACATGTACACTTGCCATATGCACCATAGGTGTGATCCCACTATTCACCCTCCCTTCATCTGACCTTCCCCCTCCCCTCGCATCCCCATCCCCTCTCTTCATCCTGGGCCATAGTCGCGATCTACTCTTCATATGAAAGTGTGAGTGATTGTAATAGTACTGAATACACATGATACTTTTTCCTCCATTCTTGAGATACTTTACTAAGTAGGATATGTGTTCCAGCTCCATCCATATAAACATAAAAGAGGTAAAGTCTCTACCTTTTTTTCAGGTTGCATATTTTTACATTTTCAATGTTATTTAACATTTATGAAGGGAAAAATGGTTCTTGAGGCCATGCTCAAATTAAGTTCCTTGGGATCAGAGTCTATTCGAGATAAGAAGACATATTAGCATACGTCCTTGACTAAAGGCAGAGTTTTGTAGCTGAGGAAATAAAGTCCTAGAGAGAGGAAATAAAAATCATTGCATCAGACAGCCAGTTAAGAGCAGCACAAGACACAGATCTCCTGTCTCCATAGTCTTTACAAGTCCACAGTCTATTTTTTCATGAATATGCTCCAAGTTTTACTTGCTGCCAATCAGCAAGTCTTTGAAAACACAGCTTTAAAAAAGGAGATTACAGTTACAGGGACCAGTGCTTCCAACTTTCCAATCTGATTCTTTGGTTTCTAAAGGCCCTCTTGATTCTTTGTTAAAAGAAATCCCTACTTTGTCATTTGTCTTTTATGAAAAGATCAGTGGGTAGGCTTTACTATCACCATAGCACTGCTTACTCAATCAACCACTATGCCCCTTTGTAATTTGTCAAAGATTTAGGATGTTATAATAAAAAACTGCCTTTGATTATATTTTTTCTACTTGCCATTATGTCAGTTTCATCACTGGTGTGTATTCACTTCCCTGGCAAGTTACCTACTCAGCTTGTTTGTTTGCTTCTATTATTTTTTTTTAAGTTCTAGTGGTCATTCTTTACATCTCAGAGTTTATAACATATTTTCATGTAAATTATCTAATTCAAATTTCCCAACAACCCATTTCCACCCCCAGGAGACAACTGAAGTTTAAAGCAGTTGTGTAGTGTGCACCAGGTCATGTAAACTGGAAAAAGAAGGACCATGCCAACTTCCAGACTTCTCTTTGGTAGTCAGATTTCGATTGATGAGGTCACTTTGCCAGTTTATAATCTGCACCTGTTGGATTTGTCTAGAAGCCAATTGTGCCCAAATCCCCTTCCTAAAGGAAGTAGCCTTGGGCTTTTCTAGGCAGAGGGGTCTTCCACTAGGGGTGATCTCAGGCCCAGTGCCCTTCCTTTTGTTCCCCAATTGGCCAGGATTTAGACTGGAAAATTGCAGGGGATTGGGAGAGAGAAATCTATGCGCCCGAAGAAAGTGAAAGGAAAACCCAGAGGGAGATAACAGTCAACATATGTTCTTACTCTGCTTCCTTAGGACTTTTTTTTTTTTTTGCAGTTTTTGGCTGGGGCTGAGTTTGAAACCATCACCTCTGGCATACAGGCCAGGGACCTACTCCTTTGAGCCACAGGAGCCACCCTCCTTGGGACTTTCTGCTTCCAACTTCAACTCATTCAAACTCTGTTTTCTTCAAGAGGATTTGAGTCCATCTCACTCAATCACCTTTCCTTGGTATGGCATTGCCATTTTATTTTCTACATAGTGGTGCCATTTCACAAGTAAAACCAATGTATTAAGTGAGTTGCAATCAAATACTATTTTCATTTCATAAGGGAGAAATTTATAGCTTTAAACAAAGGTTAGGTGGCATACTCAAGGTCACACAACAAAGTAATAAAATTTAAGTTCAATTCTCCCACTTCCAAGTCCTAAGATCTTTGGAGTTTAAAAAAATGATATTGAACATTTTTAGTAGGCTATACATTGTATGTCTCTTTCAATCCCTTTTATTAAAGACTTTGCACCAGTCTGTTCAGTCAGTATGTTAGAAAAGAATTTGAGGATGTCTCACAGAACTCAAAAGAAGTCCCTTCTGCCAACAGTTTGTTGATGTTTCCAGGAAGGGTACACATCACTTCTCACTTCTCTACTACACTGGTCATTTACCTTCTTAAAGGCTCTCTAACAACATTCAGTACTTTAGCTGAGAATTCCAGTTCCATTGCTCAAGTTTTACATAACAATGTCAAAGTCTCTGTTGCTATATCTCCAAAGAAAACTTAGAAGCTTCATGTAAATTACATAGTTAATGAGTTGCTCTGAGAGTGTGGAGTGCCAAAGATGAGAATGTATATTGGCTGTGTTTCATGTTTATGAGACCCTCTGAGATGCCAAATAGACTGATACATGGTTATGGTCCTCTGAAGTCTGGGCATTCAATGAATGTTTTTGACAAGGAAGAAGAGGAGAAAACCATGGCCTTGAGATTGTGCCTTGCAGACCTCCAGCCTCCATCTTTCTTTATGGCTTAATAGTATTCCATGGTACATAAATAATATCATTTATTTATCCATTTGTGAGTGATGGGCATTTGAGATTGTTTCCACATCTGAGATTGTTTCCACACCTTGGTGATTATAAAATGAACTGCAATAAATGTTCTAGTACAAATGCCCTTATTGTAAAATAGTTTTTCTTCTGGGTAGATGACTAGTAATGGGATTATAGGATTCAAAAGAAGGTCTACTTTTAGCTCTTTGAGGATTCTTCATATGAAACTAGTAGATGAACAAGAATATAACCACATGAGAAAAAAACACAATTAAATTCAAGAAGGGAGGGGAGGAAGAGGAAGGAGGTGGATGAGTGAAGGAGATTGGTGTGCTCTCACCTAATGGGCACAGTGTAGGGGTATATGGCACACCTCCTGAGTGAATGGCTCAACTACAACTTGGACTTTACCTAAAAAATGTAAACAATGTAACCTATGTACCCTTTAATCTGAAACGAAAAACATTTATTACATCCTATAGGGATGGTTCCAGTTCCGTATTTTAGTCACATACCAATAAGGGCCTACTTTTCCAATATTTATCCTCAGATTATTAAAAATCCAAGATGAGCCTAGGCATAGCTGCTGGCCTAGACTGACTGGTACACCTGACCTGTGCTGTACAATTAATGACAAGACATGACAATGGAATAGGTGGCCCACTAAAGAATCTTATCCAGATGGCTTTTTGTATCACAGAAGTCTCTTTCTATACCCAGGGCCTCAAGGAAATCAGAACTGGCAGAAACAGACCATGTTAAATCCAGGCCTCTGAGTAAAAATTTAGGAAGGAATGCCTCACCCACTCCCAGAGGACAAAACTACCCCAACTTCCCAGCCTCTGATGTGAATTGAACAAGGAGGGAGCAGAGAAATGATCGCTCTTTACTGGTCATTGTTGTGGCCCAGGTGGGAATTGTTCCCAGTTGTCTTTCAGCGAGAACGTTGTATGTAGCTCACTTGACATAAATCCAGTGCAGCCCAAATCTTGGTTAAGCAGCCTGGTAAATAGCAGAACATTAATTCCCGAAGCTTTTATTCTTTGTTTGCTTCTCTCCAATGAAAAGCAGCATTATTGGACTTTTCTATTTTTCAGATAATTTATTTGTATTTTGCCTGGGTCTACACCCTACCTAATGGGTTCCCCTCAGATTAAATTAGACCCAAGTTAGCCTATAGGCAGGAGCACTGTTTCCCAGGCGTTAATAAACATCCTAAACTTCTCAGGATCAGGCTGAAGTACAGATTCTGGTTCAGCAGATAATTGGTTAGGACCTAAGATCTTGCAGTTTTAACAAACTAAGAAGAGACCAAATTGATGTTGTTAGTCTGAAGCCCTGAACTAGGCTTCTCAACCTTCATCATGCTTCACGTTTTCTTCAAGAGAGAGGTTGTTAAAACCCAGGTTCCTGGGTTCCACACCGGAGTTGTTGATTTAGTGGTCTGAAGGTGGGACCAATATTTTGCATTTCTAATAAGTACCCAGCTGATTCCAGTGCTTCTCATCCCTGGACCTTACATTGAACTTCAAGAATTTAGCCAACATATCTACCAGAGGTCCATCACTGAACTGATGAAAAGTCGCCTAAACCCTGATTCTTTCAGTTGTCTGATTATCTGATTTGCATGGTAAAATGGATTTGGAAAACCTGCTAAGTATTTTTGGTTGGGGAAGATTCATTCTACTTTCAAACTAACCTTTTAATGTAAAGAGAAATGAACATCAGTCACATACTTCCCTACAGTTAGGAAGTAAATGAGACTCCCAGAAGAAGATAAATAGCACAGGTTTTAAATCAAAGAAACTGACTCACCACAGCCTCTCTATAAACCCCCAAATTTTAACCTTTTCCATCATCAATAATACTCACACAGTATATAAATTCCATAATGTCTGCAAGGCTGCCAGGACACAAACATAGGACTTGAAGAATACTGAAATCGCCCTAGTACTGAGCCCATGGAAATGAATAGAAAAAGCACATGAAATACTGGCTGGCTGTACTTCTGTGCAAAATACAATCATGATGTATCCTCCGCATTTCCTGAATACTCAGGAGTATGATTAGTCCATTAAACACATAGTCTTATACAAGTCTTCTGCCAACCTAATAGGCAGATGAGAAAGCTGAGGCCAGGAACAACTGGGTCACAGGCTTATTTGTCTAAATCTTGTGCTCTAGATCTGAAAACATGACTGTTATACCAGAACCATGGGCATCAGCTAGGAGCTAGTTAGAAATACTGAATCTTAGCCTTCTCATCAATCTACTTGATCAAAGTCTGATTTTAACAAGATCTCAGGTGATTCCTATGTATTTTAGAATACAGCCCACTCTGATACATTGCCTCTTTACCCAGAAAGGAATTTTGCAGAGTCATTTTCTTTATTGGAAATACTCTAGCTCAAATCCAGTGAGACATCAAAGGCAATCATTTTCATCACTGGCAAAGGGATGGTTTGATTGCTTTGGGAGGAGGACTATTTGGCAGTACATCAGAGTTCAGGGGCAGCTGGAGATGCTGACACAGACAATTCTGGATTTCTTGGGCTGGACTTGGGAACTGATGTGTAGCCATTATCCTGAGGTAGATTAGCTCATACAGTAGGGTTTGCTTTCCTAGAACCTGTTTTTGCTAAGAGAATATTCAACATCTTCTACAAGAGTCTTCAAGATGGTAGAATTAGATCAAGAGATAGAAGAATCCTACCTCACTTTGGGAGCACCACAGATTCAAGAGAAGTTACTTTCCTGGGAAGAAGAGATAATATATGGCAGAGAAATTGAGGATCTGAACAAAGTAGTTACCCATCCTGGGGGAAAATGTCTAAAACAAGACAAGTCTGTCAACCTCCTTATATTTAGTGCATTAACACAACAGCCATTATTATTTTGTTTCAAAAAGCTACAGATAGATGACCAGTAGTTCTGCTCATCTGGGCCAGCTTCTGCCAATTCTAATAAGACTGTCTCAGACCACCACGGATGGTCTCAGTTGGGAGAACTCTGCTCTGGTCCAAATGCAGTAATGTACACAGTTATGATCTAATTAAAAAAAAAAAAGATTCCAAGAAAAAGAATGTAAACACATAGTGTCCTGAGGCCTAGCCCAACCCAACCTAAGGTTACTTTGGCTGCATTTTACTGACCAAAGCAAGTCCAAAGACCAGTCTATATTTAAGGGCTGGGAAAATACACCGTATTTCACCATTTACTTAGAACCCAGCCCTGCCTTTTTATGTCCTGATCGAGAGTGGTAAGGGTACACAGACAAAAGGCATGAAACAGGGGAAGGTGGAGAATTGAGGCTGTTTGTGCTTTCTGCTGCATTTGTCCTAACTGCCTCACCTAGGTTCTATTCTGAAACAGTTGTCAGTATGCTGGATCTCACTCCAAAATTCTGTTTTGTTGTCCATGGGCTGAAAGCATCTCCTGGCTGGATGTACTCTGTGGACCACAGCATGAATTTAGCAGCTCTGATTGACAGCCTCCAAAATGCAAGCCTTCAAATGCAATGGAGACAGGTGGGACAAAAGAGCACATAGTTTTTTAATCTACATTAAAATCTCGATAAAACACCAATACACTCCCAGAATGTGCTAGTACAAGAGGCAGACAATTGCTGTATATTGACAAGGATGTGGAATAGTTGGAACTCTCATATTCTGCTGACAGGAAGGTGGATTGATACAATCACTTTGAATAACCATTTGGCATTATTCACTGCAGCTGGTGATATGTATGCCCCATAATTCAGACATCCCTCTCTGAGACCCAGATGTTAAATAAGTTCACCAAGAACATTTGTAGTAGAATTATTTGCAATAGTGACAATGGGAAATACCTCATATGTTTATCTACCATAGGATAGGTAAATACATCACTGTGTAGTCTTGCAGAAGACTGCTACACAGCCATGAAAATCAGAGACTTACATAATAGTATGACTTCTTCATAGTAGTATGAGAGATTTCACAAGCCTAATGTGAAGCAAAGGAAGTCAAAAGAAGACATACTATTTAGTTGCATTTATTTAAGTTCACAAACAGGCAAAACAAATCCATGGAATTAGAAGCAGGTGGAGTGGCTTTCTACGGGTGATGAATGTCAGGGAGGGAGGAAAGGAGGCTTCTTGGGTATTGCTGATGTTCAGATTCTTGAACTGGCGGCTGTTTATATGAAGTGTCTCCTCAGTAAAAATTTTAGCACTTTGTAGGTAAAACTAGCCTGCATTTTGGTATGAATTGTACTTTTCAATGAAATGGTTTTAAGAAAAAGGGATAGATAAGAATCCTGGAAGGAGATAAACCAGAGTCCATAGTCAGTTCTGTTCTATGACCTTGAACATTCTTTACTTCTCTGGGCACCAATTTCTTCATCTGCACAATGGTGAAAATTTAATATTATAATGGCCTTTATAAAGATTAAATTTCAAGATGTGTATACCCCATATGGGCCTCTCTATGCCCCATAGATGTTAGTTTCTGCTCCTCCTTGCTGTAGAAAATGGCTAAGATTACATTTATTATCCCAGATGTGCACAGTACAATGCTTTCATTATCATACTGCATAAAATCGTTTTCTCAATTTTACTTCCACACACACACACACAAAGGCTTCTGAGTGCTTCCTATTTTACTACCCCCAAGTGTGAATATTCTGAGTTCTGGGTGTTAAATGGATTATAACTTTGTATGTCATTTATGGTGATTGGTTTTCCTTTTGGTTTTGATGGTGAATTTGCTGTTACTGCATGTTTAAATTTTAGGTGATAAGTAACATTCATTTTCAGTAATGAATTCCTAAAGTTATTACTTTAATGAATAAATAAAAGGGTACAAAAACTTACTCTGTCCAATTTAAGGACTTAGAGCCATTCATTCTTCAGCCTCAAACTGCTTAAAAATGATCCTGAGGCATAAATGACTCATGCAAGAGCAGCCCATCCTGGCCTCTGATGGTTTTTACTGGAAGCATAACTCCTGTGGTTGGCATGAGGCAGAAGGAAATACCGACTCCAGCTTCCTCACGTTCCCAAGTCCTTTGGGGCCACCTCAGTAGAAAGTGGAGAAGAGAGAGAAGTTTGTAGGTGGTTTCACAGGTGCTGGGAAAGTTGGCTGTTCCCCAAAGCTGTTCTCTGCAGCAATACTCACATGGACTCACACACAGACATGAAACTCAGGTCTATAATCCCTTTGTTCCTAAGATTGGTTGTCATCAGCCAGCCATGAAGCCACTGATTCGTTGGGACAAAAAATAATCAAGAGGCTCAATCAGATGGGGAGTCTGATTTCATCTATTTCATAATTTTACTTACAACTCAGCCCTTCTCTTTCATATCCTGATCTAAAAGAGAATCAAGAATCTTTTAGGGAAGGACTAAGACAGACAATAGGAGCATAGCAATAAAGCACCACATATGTGCCAAGGAATGTGTTGCATGTTTCAGAGTATTTAGTCTGTATTTTTTGCACCAGCCCTAGGAGGTAAACAATATTCTTATCCTCATTTTATAAACACACAGACTGAGACTCTGACAGGGAGACTAATAATTCAAACCAAAATCTCCAGATCCTAATCAGGGACTTCTTTTCTTATGCATTTTATTCAAATCCATTATAAAAAAGTATTACTATGGTTATATACTTAATATTTTGGTGGTTATGAAGGAGGAAGACTAGGAAAGAAAAAATACATGTGAAAGACCCAGAGTTGGTAAATCATAGAATAGAGTAGGGCAGTGTTATGCTGAGATGATGTAAGGTTTAAGGCTTGAGTTTTAGAAGCCTATTCATAGATAAGAGGGATCTAGAAAGGAACTGCTTGGAAGAATTGAAAAAATGTATAAATGCCAGTTGATGGGAAATGATGGAACTCTTTTTCTACAGTTAGTGAGTTGATGTATGAGTGCCTACATACCTTCATCTCTGACCAGGATGTAAAATGAAAAAGTCAAGAGAAAATGCCCAGGGTTGAATCTGGGAAAAAGCACTTGTTTAATGAGAAGGTGGAATGGGGGAATCTCAGAAACAGTAAAATCAGACATTAAGTGGTATAATACTAAGAAGCACGAAGAGTTAACTATCAAAGATGCTGCTGATGGGCAAGAAGACTAAAGATGGAGAATTCCTGCTCGTCAGGCTGTTTGATGATTTTAGAATGTGCTGGAGCTGGAGGCAGATAGGAGGTTTGTAGAAGGTGGATTTCATGTTCTTAAAGAGTGGCACTTTGTGAGACTACGGATGGCATAATTGTTGACAGAATCCACTTGCAGCATGAAAATGACAGATGAGCCCTCAAATTTCTTTCATGAAAGGTATTCTCTACAGCTGGCCTTCCAGTGGTCCTGGTTCCCTGGTCTTTGGCAACAGGAAAAATGGGGAGGCTTCAGGTCTGGCCTGCTGGCTTCAAAGTTTAGGTGCCTGTAAATACCAGGTACTGATTCTTTCCCAGGTACAGGATCATGCTTGGGACAGATGTGTGGCCTTATTATCTCTCTGTTGGACTACCAGATGCTGCTGACTTTTCCCCAAGGGCTTTAGGGGAACATCATGGAAGAGAAGCCTTTATTCCAGAGGAGTTAATAGGAAACAGCTGTACTTTTATAGCAGTGCAGCTTATTGCTCTATAGAAAATCTTCTGGCTATATAGTCTTCTCCATGTTAGCCCAGGTGGGCCCAGTGGGGGAAGCCCTGGAGAAGGTTAGGGCCTGATGAGTCTGTATTACAGGATGAACTGGTGAGAGTCAAGAAGAAGCTAGGCAAAGGGGCCAGCTGAGGACTTAATTGGAAACTGGGGTTACATGAGGGCAGATATTAGCTGCTGTCATTCCATAGCCACAGTCCCTGAAGCGGGTGCAGCAAATAGAGAGGACAGAGAGGAAGTTATTTATACACATTGCAGGCTATTTACTGGGAATGTCCTGGAGTCTCCCATCAGAAAACAAGCCTCTTGACTCCTTGAAGGAAGTATTATCAGAAATGTGGTTTGTTACCACCTTGGGAAGTCCCACTTAACTTTTAAAACCTTAGTTTATTTATGAAAAGGGAAGATGACATGGAACCAAAATGACCTTTAAACTTCTTTTTAGCTTAAATTTCCACCTGTCATTTGAGCAAAAGAACAGAGGAACATGACGAATCCATTACAGTTTCTAGAGTCCTTTGCCATGTTCCTGGGAGCCATTTAAAGGATAATTAATAAAATCTTAACTTCAGTGACATGTTCAGAGGATACTTAACAGAAGATTATTTTCTCTGGTAGGAAATATAATATGATTCTCTGTGAAATCTGCCTTAAGATAATTCTGGCCCTTCTTTTTTTTTTTTTTTAAATGCTGAACAGAAGAAATACTTTAGTGGAAGATGATACTGATTTTCTAAAATAGAATAGTAGGGGTGTAAATGATAAACATATAGTTGAATGCTAAAAAGAAAAATGAGATTTGGAAAAGAGAAGAGAACTTTTGAGTCAATAAATTTTGAACTTCAGGGCCCCGGGCTGTGTCATAATTCAAAGAGATTAACAAGTAATTGTGTTTTTATTGGGTTCTCAGGAAGGATAGACCTGAAGCTGATAGATTCTCAGGAGATCACAGTCTAGATGAGTAGTAGACACAGGTGTGTGGGACGGTCTAGACCACAGATGGAGTCACTAAGAAGTGCCAAGACTATAGAACCCTTGTTTATAAAGTTGAATGCATTTGGATTCACATGGAAGAGGTTTAAAATATACTGATGCCTGGGTCCCGCCCCCAGCAAGTCTGATTTAATTGCCCTGGGGTATGGCTGGGGCATCAGGATTTTGCAAAACAGTGTACCCAAGGATGAGAACAAGTGTGTGGATGTCTAGGATTACTTCCAGTTGGAGAATTTGGCTTCCTGGACGGGCCCTATCCCTGCCCTTGAGGACCTCTCTAATGCTGAACTATTTCTCTTTCTCTGCCTCGTAGCATTTGTTCTCATTAGAAAATTTTTGTCTTTCCTCCTTGAAAGTGAACTAACCACAACAAACAAAAGGAAATAAGTGATTATTATATCCAGGCAGCAAATAAGCACTACCAATGACAGATAATCTTAGTTTATGCAAGCAGTTCAATAAACAAATGCTGTGCTAACCACTGAAAGAATGCCCTGCCCCCACCACCAGAACAAAAGCTCATGCATACATTGGCCTGTGGTCTGAGTGAGTCAACTTCATTCTTCCCAGTTTGTTGGTATGTCTGTGGCCACTAGAGGCCACGTTCTATTCTAGCCCATGTGTTTGAATGGTAAGACTTTTGTAGCAAAATTATCTCACTCTAGGATAACAGACATGGAGCCAACTGCCTGTTTTGTAAATCTAATTTTATTGGAACATAGCCATGCCCATTCATTTACTTACTGTCTGTGGCTCCTTCAGCTCTGCAACAGTTGAGTCGTTGTGACAGAGACTATTATCCTGCAAAGCCACAATTGTTTACTATCTGGTCATTTACAAAAAAAAAAAAAGAGAGAGAGAGAGAGAAAGAAAGAAGAATAAAAATGAGAGCCAGCCCCTGTACTGTAGGCATTTTCATGCTGTTAGCATGTACCCACTGTGCGGTAGATTAATTTTAAAACTGTTGCTAGCCCATCAACCCTCCCTATAGCCATCTCCTTGTCAAGGTTATTGTAGCTTCACTGACAGTGAAGCCCATTTCACCAGCCATTTGAATCTGAGCCGGCCTTGAGAGTGATTTTGACCCGGAATGCTGAGGAAGTGCTGCTGTACCCATCCTGAGCTGAGGCTTCAAGGAGTTTGGCAAATTTCTGCTGTTCTCTTAGAGCCCAGCCTCTGGGGAGAAGCTCGAGCTAGCCTGGTAGATGAGGAGACACATCACCTTGTTTGCCTGGTTGCCTCAGCCAAGAGCCAGGCAACTTTCAGAAGCAGAGTGGGCCTTCTAAACTGTAGCTGACCACAGGCACATGAATGAGCATGATCACAGCCAAAAGAGGGCCTTGCTGAGCATAGCACAGGTACCCAACCTGGAGATGCATGGTCTAAATCAACGGTTCTCAACCTGTAGGTCGCAACCCACAGGAACTGTATTAAAGGCTGGTGGCATTAGGAAGGTTGAGAACCAGTGGACTAAATAAATATTTGATTTTTGACCTGGTGTGTTTAGTAGTGATTTGTTAAACAGCTAGACTAGAGTCAATTGATTCACTGTCTTTAGGGATTATGCCTACAAGATCTGTGGTAAGATTTTCCTTCCATTTTCTTTATTTTCTCAAAACTAGGATCTCTGTCTTGTCCACAAACCTCAATCTGAAAATGGAAAGAGAGAAACCTATACAAAGAAAAACATGGTGATAATTCTATAGCACTTTTGCCAAACACTGGTAAAACAAACACGTGGTTTTCATCTACAGCCAGGAGGAAGTATTTGGGTTTCAGTTAAGTGTCAATTCTTCACTTAAGCCTTCTTTAATGAGCCAATTCACAATAACCTCTAACATCTGTCACAGCCCTATGTTTTAATTTCTTCTGAATATTTTTACTCTATTATATTATCTTGTTAATTTTTGTGTTTACTTCTTTGTACTTCATCTTTCTTTATAAAAATATGCTCTAGGAGAGATTAGGGACTTCTTGCTTCTTTTTACTGCTGTTTCCCCAATACAAATAGTGCCTGGCATGTGGCAAACCTCAGTCTTTTTTCAATGAAAGACTGTAACAGGACTGTAACATAATTTTTATCTAAAAAATAAGCACCCCATGCCAATGACTATCTAAGTTGGAGGCATTGATTTTTGAGCGCATAAGATTTTTAGTGACCTAATGTTTTCAATGAAAGAATTATTCAAAAATCCTTAGTTACCCTCCATCTTTATATGTGTGCATAATTGTACTATTACATTAAGAGAACATATCTCACTATACTCAACTTTGGCCACATATTCACAAGTCAGTAAGACAGGTCAACTATTTTCTTTTTTGTTTGTTTGTTTGTTTGTTTTGAAAATAGAACTAGATGAAATTTTCCATTCCAAAGGTTTCAGGACAAATCACAGCCCCATATGTCAACAGAATGCATGGATTTAAGAAGACCTGAAATCTAGACGCTCAGGAAGACACCTAATTAACAGAGATGAAAGTCCAAAGATGAGTAATACACCAACTGGAAATGCTGGGTTGTGTCAAATAGTATCCCATCCTGTTTTGCAGGGAGGTTAATTCTCTGTGCATTGTGGGGGCTAGAGACTGGAATTCTACTTTAAAAAGAAACCTGAAAGATACTCTGCTTCCCATCAAGAAGTGTAATGAGTAGGTTTTACCTATGCTCCCCAGTCCCAAGTGATTGAACTGGCATTACGGCCAACAAATTGGAAATGTCTTAACATGCATTAATTGCTTAATGGTTGTGTTGTCTGCCTGAGAAGGGCGGGGTGGTATTTAGGTTGCTTAATGACTTTACATTTTCCCATGGCAAAATACTTGTGATTTGGTTATGCTATAATTAAAGAGTTACATAAACAAGGCCTTTGGAATGGAATGAACTGGCTTCCTTGAAAGAGAGATTTTTGGTCTGCTCCAGCTGGCATGCTCTAGCTGAGATACTCTCAGGAGAAGAAAAGTGTCACCCCCAGCCCTACCCCTCTCACTGCCTTTCAAAAGTCAGCCTTGGGTCTACACCTGCCTTTTTGTGTGCTATGCTGAGTATAGATAGGTTAGGCCACGGAGATAAAGGAGTGAGCAAAGGGAAGCTTTTTAACAAAATAAACAACATTTATGGTATGGAAACAATTTCAAAACTAGTTGAAATATAAATAACAAGGATAAGTAAGTTAAATTTAGAAGAGCCTGGTGACCCCAAATCCCGAAAGCCTGGCGATGAGAAACCCTGAGGGCAGAGTGGGATCTGTCTTGTAAAACCAGTTGATCAAATGTTTATTACTGTATAAGGAAGAACTTTGAACCTAGGTGGTTTGCTCTCAGGTATTGCAGAAACTATTTCCTCCAGGTGTTTAGATGTTAAATTTTGTAACCATATGTGTCTTGCAGTGGCCAAAATGATTCCTGGCACTCAAGTGAGGTCTTGAAAAGAGAAGGTGGACATTCTACCTCTCAAAGAAAGCACACCAGTCAGGACAATTTAGAGAGAAACCCAGGGTTTGGCCATAGATAATGATAGAGATTTATCATTATCTTTGAGCATAGAAGGACCTTTCTTTTTAGGTTTCCTACTGAATTCTCCTTGATATACATTTATGAGGAAAGTATCACAATATTCAGTATCAACTTATTAACTACAGGCAACTTACATAGGACACTTTCTTTTAATTTTCTAGATTTCAATATTTGCATGCTGTTATCTTTGCTACATTTGGTGATGAGTTATTTATCATGTTCACTGATCCAAATTTCCCACCAAGAATTCATAACCTATTCTTAAATAACAACAAATATCAACCACAAACTTATTTTTCTTTAGATATTTGCCTCACTCAGGCTGTCAAATATTTGAAAATAAATCCTATGAACCTTTCATTCACTAAGCAGATTAGGGCAGTAAACTGATTGAACTGAAATCAGTTTGCTTTCCAGTTAGCTTTATTGGAAATTTTTACAAGGCTGAAATTAAAGAAGACAAACAAGGAGGGCTTTGTCCTAGAGGCTGTAGCAAATAGATCGCATTTCTGGGCCTATTTATGATTTCCCTGTATCCAAACCATTTGCACTAAGACTCTGAAATGCTTCCTGTCAAGAGATGAAGTTCATTTACCCTCTGCTTGAATATGGGCTGCCTTGTGAATTATTTTCACCTATGGATTCAATGTGACAGAAACAATGGGAGGCGAGCTTAAACCTAGACTTTAAGACACCTGTGTTTTCCTTGTCTCTCATAGAAGCTTCAATAGCCACCGTGTGAACTCCAGCCCAGGAGGAGATTTCAGTAGTCCCAGCCAAGACCATTGTAAATCATTCTAGAGTTGCTCAATTCCCAAACATGTGAGAGACCCCAGCAAAGATCAGCATGCTGACCGCAGGTGTGTAAGTGACCTCGTCCAAGACCAGTAGAAGCACATAATGGTGTATAAGCTCATGAGCCGTGTAAGATACTTATTGTTCTGAGCCCCTGATCTTTGAGGTCATTGGTTACACATTAATACTTTACAGATACAATTATTTAAGGAAGATATTATTTCTGGATCACTGCAATATCCATTGAGGTAAGCAAGAAAAGACAGTGGCATTCTTATTACACAGGTGAAGATACCTTAGTAGGACAATTATTATATGGACTGGAAACTGGGGGGATAAATTGGGAAAACTGATAGACATGGTGCCTGTCCTCAATGATCTGAGAGTCTACTAAGATGACATATATTTCAAATATATATATTTCAAAAATATATATTTCAAATCTGGGTATATTATAAAATACACCAATATTAGGTGCTATCACAAAGCAGTTAAGTTAGAATCTCTGTGGATAGTGCCCACATCAATCTTTTTTGAATGCTCCACAGAATCAGTGATGTGCTATGCCTTTCAAAGAGCAACCTGTAGACCAGTAGCAGTAACATCATCCAGAGCTTGTTAGAAAATGAAATCTCAGGTCTAGCTCCAGAATGACTGTATCAGAACCTGGAGATTGGACTTGAGAGTAGTAACCTGCTTTCTGCCAAATTACCTTTGATTCTTATACAAGATAAAGTTTAGGAAGGACCAATCCATGGTTTGGGGACAGTAAAATTGCCATCAACCATTAATAATCTTGTATGACCACATGCACCAGCATAACTGTCATAAGCATAGAGTAAAATGTCATGTTCCTTTCCTAGACATAAAAGTAAGCTATGTGTGTATCCAGCTTTCAGCTGTTAATGAGTGTGAGTGAGCTACTCATCAAAACCTCATAGGATATTTACCTTAATTTCAATTGTGATATGAATGTTTTGTGAACTACTCAGTTTAAATTTCTTAGAAATATTTTCCCCACATAGAAAAATAAGTCTAATGGAAATGCTAGAATTTCCTCCCTACTATAGATTTCAATTCAATTTATGATGTAACATTTTAAGATTGACACTTCTTTCCTCAAGGGGTTTTGGCTAATACAGATTTGTTATCTTTGAAAGGGTGATTCTCCCCCAGATTAAAGTGATAGTATGTCTGGATTTGCCTGGGACAGTTCTAGCATCACCTATCACCCTTAAAAGTGTCCCTGTCCAGATAATAAATTATATAATTACCTTACCTAAGACCAATAGAAGAATTACCTTTTGGTATAAGTTAATATTTGCCATATGTATGTATATACACATATGTGTGTGTGTGTATGTATATAGACCTCAAAATTACATTATATTATGTAAAAAATTACATAATCACCTACCTAAGATCAATAGCAGAATTACCTTTTAGTAGAAGTTAAGATTTGCCATATGTAAGTATATACACATATGTGTGTGTGTAGTTATTAGATGTAAACATTTCTGGAGAAATCTGTATCTTTGGAATTACTTCTCTTCCAGATAATTTCAGTTCTTATCTGCCACTTTTTAATCTTCTAAAAAGCCTTTTCTGCTAGACAGCAGAATAAATTCATTCAATGCTTGGAATCTCTCTGATCTGCTGCTGCCTCATTTATAACATGTTAACATTTTCAGTTATTTCTTTTCTTAAAGTTTCATAGTTCTCTTTATAGAGATCTTTCACATTCTTTGCTAGGTAGATTCCCAAATATTTCATCTTTTTGGCACTACTGTGAAAGAAATAAAGTCCTTGACTGTTTTTTTGGTTTAGCTATTGATGGTATATATAAAGGCTACAGATTTATGGGTGTTGATTTTGTAGCCTGTGATGTTGCTGTATTCCTTGATCACTCCTAAAAGTTTTGTAGTAGAATACCTGGTGTTTTCCAGATACACAATCATATCATCTGCAAAGAGTGAAAGTTTGATATCTTCTGATCCTATTCTTCTGAATACCCTTGATTGCCTTTTCTTCCCTAATTGCAATGGTTAAAACTTCCATTAAAATGTTAAAGAGAAATGGAGACAATGATGAACCTTGCCTCATTCCTGATCTAAGTTGAAATAATTTCAGTTTAACTCCATTCAATATGATATTGGCTATGGGTTTGCTGTAGATGGCCTCTATCAGTTTAAGAAATGTCCCTTCTGTACCGATTTTCTTAAGTGTTCTGATCATGAAGGGATGCTGGATATTATCAAAAGCTTTTTCTGCATCAATTGAGAGGATCATATGGTCTTTGTTTTTTAATTTGTTTACGTGCTGAATTACATTTATAGATTTACATATATTGAACCAGCCTTGAGACCCTAGGATAAAGCCCACTTGGTCATGGTATGTAATTTGTTTGATGTGTTGTTGGATTCTGTTTGTTAGAATCTTATTGAATATTTTTACATCAATATTCATTAATGACATTGGCCTAGAATTTTCTTTTCTTGTTGGGTCTTTTCCTGGTTTAGGCATCAAGGTGATGTTTGTTTCATAGAATGTTTTGGATAGTATTCCTTCTTTTTCTATATTTTGGAAGAGGTTTAGTAATATAGGTACTAGTTCTTCTTTAAAGGTCTGGTAAAATTCTGATATGAAGCCATCTGTGTCACAGCCCCTATGGCCCTGGTCTTGATAGCTGCAGCAGAAATGAACCAGGCGAGACGTGGATTAGAAGTACAAGCTTGTAGGAGGCGGGCTAACCTTGATTGAAGGGTAGCCTCAAGCACCGTCTGCAGTAACCTTTTATTGAGACAGCACAATACAGGTGAGGGGATTATTAGACAATAACTACATGCCCAAGGCTTGCCATGGGTTCAGGTTCTCTCTCTGCAAGTAGTGCCTGCAGACGAATTGACCGAGGGCCCGCCTCCCAGCTGCAAATCTTGCTCAGAGGTCGTCTGGTTCTTGGCGTCCTCTACATATCCCCCTCTAGAATATGAAAGACGTTTCTGGACAGGCAAGGGAGAAAGTCTGTCTTTGGTTATTTCAGCTGTTCTCCTCACCGAGGAGCTTTCCTTCCTGCTAAGTAAAAGAAACAAAAGGGCATATAAGTATAAAAAAATTACACCAACGGAACTAATCCAGGTATAAGGGAAATTCTTTTAGCCAAACTAGGCATAGAGGAAAACATGTACCCTTTGTGCTTATCACCAACCAACTACGTGCTACAGGCTGACCCATAGGGCCCATGACGCTTCCATGGGAAGCATTAATCACCACCTGAAGTTATGTTAAGTGGGGAAAGGGCTATACCGAACTCAGACCCATTCCAAAGAGCAGTATAACTTAAAGATTAGGTGCCCAACTGAAACAGATATAAATCCAACAAGTGAAATTCTCTTACCTTGGCCGATACCAGTATAACCTTTACCTTGAAGCCTGCTGTTCAAGATCTTTGTTGTTGTCATAACATTCAAAGGTTTAGAAGATGCATACTAAGCTTACCTGGGGCTTGTTATTCATCCCCAAATAATGAAATCCTGTATCAATCTTCCCACTCTGCATAGAAGCTCCACTGCCTCTTAGGGAAATAGGATGCTGACCCCTCTTAACTGCTTCCTGCTGATGATGGATGGTGATATGGGAGAGGCAGCTAGAGTTCCCACAGAGGAGATTGGCCCAGGGTTTCTCTATTATGAAATTACCTAGGCTCCAAAATTAAGGGTCCTGTGAATAAAAGAAAAGTTAGTGAAAACAAATTTGTTAAAGTGCTAGCAAGGTTTCATGCTTGTGTTGAGACTTAATCCAGCGGGCTGGTAGCCACTGCTTCTCTTGTTGTTCTGTAATAATATGGGCAAAACCTTGACCCCAATGCAGTACATAACCAGGCTTCCACTCTGACATGTCAGATTTTCTATACAAAATAGGTTGTTGTATTGGAGATGATGATGAATGAATGAGAGATTTTCAATGGCTTTCTGTAGCTGTCTTTCTGTCGTTGCTGAGATTCAGAAAATTGAGAGTGAAAAGAACTCTAATGAGCATGTACTTAGGACTATTATTCAAAGGGAGAATATCCTCTCCCCCTCTCTGTTTATCTAACATATCTTTCAATGTTTTATGATGTCACTCAATAATGGCTTGTCCTTGAGAATTGTAAGGAATACCATGAGATAATTAAATATTCCAAAAAGATAGGAAGGTATTTAATTTGTGAGTAGAATAAGAAGGTGCATAATCAGTTTTAATAGATTTAGGGAGACCCATAATATTTTTTTTTAAATACATGTATTTTATTATTCTTCATTACATTATTTCCCCCCCCCCCCGAGACCCATAATATTAAAGCACTCTAACAAACGTTGAATGACATGGTGAGTCCTTTCTCCTGGTAAGGCAGTAGCCCAAGAGAAATGAGAGAAAGTATCTATGGAATGATGAACATGTTTCAGTCTACCAAAGGATGAGACAATGGTCACATCCATCTGCCATGTCTGATTTGCTGCTTCTCCTCTAGGGTTGGTACCTTCCGGAAAGGGAGGTAAGTGTATCTTTGAACAAGAAGGGCAGTTAGAAAGAATCTGCTGAGACTGAGTTCTTGTAAGTTGAAATTTCTTATGGAGCATTTTTGCATTAGCGTGTGTGTAAGAGTGAAAGGTAGAAGCTTTTTGAATAGTGCCAATAAGGGCCCGATCTATCTTTGCATTCAATGAGGTCATTGGACCTGGTAATATGGTGTGTGCTCTGAAATGGGTTATGTAGACAAGGTGAGTACAATGCCTTATAAATGCCTGAATAGATTGAAAGAGAGAAGAAATCTCATCAGTGGAAGTGATGGTTCCTGTTTCTATCTTTCTAATAGCTATGCAGGCATACTGAGAGTCTGTAACCACATTTATTGCACAAGGAAAGTCTTGAAGTAAAATAAAAATAACATGTATTTCATTTTTTTGAACTGAGGTATAAGGACTTTGAACAACTTTGAAAGTTTTACCATCTGTATATCCAACTTTACCATGCTTGCTGGCATCTGTGTAAAAGATAATGGCATCTGATATTGGAAAGTCTCTAACAACATAAGGGAGAATCCAAGTAGTAAACTTTAAAAACTGAAATCTTTTGTCATTAGGATATTCGTTAGCAATTGAGCCTGTATAGGATGCAAAAGCAATTTGCCATGATATTGATAATTGAAAATTAAGTTGTATTTGCTTTTCTGTGAAAGGAACAATAATAGACTAAGAACCATAACCTGTAAGTTGGCAAATTCTATTTCTACCCTTAGTAACCAATTCACAAATTTTATCTAAGTATTGTTGTAATTTTTGTGTGGTTCTGTTAGAAAGGAACAACCATTCTAAAAGAGTATCTACTTGATAAATAACTCCAGTTGGGGAGTGACTAATGGCTATAATTATTAACTGAATTGGAAATCTGACATCAACCCTATCTAATTCTTTTGATGCAAACTCCTTTTCAATTAGTTTCAGCTCTCCCTTGGCTTCTGGAGTGAGTGAATGAAGACTATTTAAGTCCGGAGGTCCTTCTAGAATTTTGAAAAGGTTAGATAAAGCATAAGTTGGAATTCCTAAAATAGGACGTAACCAACCAATATGACCTAATAGTTTTTGAAAGTCATTTAGTAGACAGGGAATCCAATCGGAGTTGAACATGTTGTGGAAGAATTTGAGTTTGAGTCAATTTATATCCTAAATAATTACAAGGAGCTATAGTTTGCACCTTTTTCTGAAGCAATTTGAAGACCATAAGACTTTAATATACATATAGTTTGTTCAAACATTTCCTGTAAAACTGTCAAACTCTGATGTGCCCATAAATCATCCATATGATGAATAATGTAGGCTGTAGTATATTTCCTTCTAAGAATCTGTAATGGTTGATCAAGAAACTGTTGACATAGTGTAGGACTATTCAACATACCTTGTGGCAGAACCTTTCACTGGTAATGCTTTGGAGGCTTCTGCTGATTATAGACAGGAACAGAAAAGGCAAAATGTGGTCGGTCTTCAGGATGCAAGTATATGGTAAAAAAAAAAATCCTTTAAGTCAATAACATACAAATGCCTATTGGAAAGAATCGTGGAGGGTAAAGGAAGTCCTAGTTGTAGGGGTCCCATGGGTATAATAGTTTTATTAACTTTACGAAGGTCCATAAGCATTCTCCAATTGCCTGATTTCTTCCTTATCACAAAGACAGGTGAATTCCAAGAGCTGGTAGATGGCTCGATATGCCCTTGCTCCAATTGTTCCTGTACTAATAATTTTAAAGCATCC